>OZ037776.1:60169115-60306615 GCA_964035525.1 Porites cylindrica
GTGATCTCCAACGTGTTAATAGGTCATCTACATTCTTCTTTGCAAAAAGCTGAATGTTGCGTTCTTCTCTGGGAATAAGAGGTCTGAAGCCCCTAAAGATATGATATGTAATAACAACATCAATCAATCAAGCTTTATTGAAAGAGGGTGACACACAATAGTTAAAAACACTAAATTTATATAAACAAAAAACATGCTCAAAGAATATAATCAATTATTAAATTGATATAACATGATGTAAAACATACAATAAAACTATAAACATAGATAAGTATAGGTACCTAAGGCTAGCAATATATATAAACTAAAAAGACTAAAAACCACAATTTTGAAATGATGGTAGCTGCATATGCTTTTCATGAAAAGAAAGAAAATGACCAGCATGTTCATGAGCAGGGCCTCCTTTGTCTTTTTCTTGACTGAAGAGAAAACCTTGCAATTCCCCTGCAGTACGTCAGCCCAGACTCCTGGTTTTTTGAGTGTGAGCGTCCATTTACTAATAAACCTGATGGTCATAACTGAGTCTGCTGTACCAAGTGCACAGCTGTTAGGCCTGGGTTAGAAAGTGTGCTCTGGGACCCTAGCAACCCTCAGCACATGCTCATCAAAGATCTTACTCCATTCATGCAGGGACTTTCTCAAGTATGTCAAAAGCAAACAAGTGAAAGAAAGACTCTTCTGGCACCTGGGGTCGTCAACGTTACTATCACTCATCTCAAAGGCTTCACGTGAAAAGTTCTACCTGTTCAAGCAAACAACTGTTCATGATAATTATGATATATTTGTCATCTCTGAATCGTGGATCGACCCTTCCTTGACTAATAACGACACCCAGATTCCAGGCTATGTAATTTTCAGACAGGATAGAGGCCTACATAAATCTGGGGCGGAATCGTTGTTTACATCAGAAACTCATTTGAAGCATCGATCATCGATAATTTGTCTACAACTAGAGACACTAATTCCCAACAATTTTGGCTTAAAGTCCAGTGCAGGAAATTGAAATCTTTTTTGCTACATGCTGCTTACAGGCCAGACTCAGCGTCCATGTCTAGATTCCTGGATGACTTCACTGCCTCCTTTATGGACTCACTTCTTCTAGGAATGAAAGTTTTAATAACTGGTATCTGAATGCAGGCATTTTGCCGGGCTCTTCTTGTCCTGAGGGCTGAGCTTTGATGGATCTCTGTAATTCATTAAATCTCTTGCAGATTGTTACAAGCCCAACAAGGATCAATGATACATCTATGACTCTAACTGAGGTGGTGCTTACAACAAACAAGAGCTTTATTGCTGACTACAATGTAAATATCTCGGCAGTTGCCAATCATTGCTTGGTGGCAGTCAGATTAAAACTCAAAGCTCCAAAGCCTTGGCCTTCTTATATTTTCACCAGAAGCTACAAAAACCACAATCCTGAGTCATTACTGAGCAATTTGGAGTGTGTCCCTTTTTACATAATTTGTTAACATTTTCAACAATTTTGATGATCAAGTTGATGTAATCAATAAGTTATTCCTCGACACGCTGAGTGAACATGCACAAATTAAACGCATACAGATCTAGTAATGGCCGCATTCATTTATCACACCTGAGATCAAACAATAATTGATGAAAACCCATGACAGCTGGCATAAATAGGCCCATAAATCAAACGACAAACTCCACTGGAACGCTTTTCGATTTTTTAGACAGGAAGTTAAGCGGGAGATAAGATTCGCCGAAAAGGAATATGTTTGCTCTGAACTATTTAAGTGCAAGGGAAACACAAACTCCATCTGGAAAATTATAAATCGTTGCCTTCCTAACAGAGAGCCATCGCTGACTGCTGTAGAAGATCCTGTGGTCCAAGCAAACAGTTTTAACGATTTCTACATCTCGGTAGGGGAAGCTGCAGCTGCTAGAGCCAGGGCTCTATGCGAACAGTATGGCTTCTCAGAAGAGTCAGTCAGGCAAGTGGAGCCAATCACAGACGATCTCCACAATGTGAATAAATTTGAGTTTCACGCTGTGACAGAACAGGACATTGAAAAGATTGCCAAGCATGATTCCATCGAACAAAGTGCCATGGCATGATAGAGTATCTGCTACAGTGCTTAAAGACAGTCATTACTAATATAATTAATCCTTTGTTCACATTGAATTGCTTTGCACAGGCATCAAAGTCTGCAGAGGTCACCCCAAACCTCAAGTCCAGCGATTCTGATGAGCCCAAAAACACTTGCCCTACACCCCCCCCCCCCCCCTCCCCCCGTATTGCCCTACATCAAAGGTATACGAGAGGGCTGCTCACATGCAGTGTATTAGACTTACTAGATAAAAATAGAAAGATATCCAGCTTATAGAGTGGAAATAGAAAGTTACATTCCACTGAAACCCCCCTTTGCTCTACATGGACCAGCTCCTTAAGAATGAGGACAAAAAGCGTATATCACTTGTTGTGCTGCTCGACACATCTAAAGCTTTCGACAGCATCCAGCATGACAACTTATTATCAAAGCTGCACTCACTGGCTGTGTGGGACTCTACTTTAGCCTGGTTTAAGAGTTACCTATCATCATGCAAGCAAGTTGTCAGGATTGGCAGTGTCCCATCTGAAACCCTCCCACTAACAGTGAGTGTGGGCCAGGGATCCATTCTCGGTCCAGTTTTGCTCATGTTGTCTGTCGACCTCCTTCTCTCAGTACTTAAGAAATGTTGTCGAAATGTCAGTCACTGTCAACAACAACAGTCCTGCTGAGGACTATGTTCACCCAGATGATCATACTCAGCCTACTGATGAAATGACTCCTGGGTTCAAACCTTTCACTGTTTAACTCATGTAAATAATTCTAGATATTCCTAACACATGTAATTGTTTTTGCTCCAATGAAATTTTATTATTGTATATTTTCTATTATTGTATGTATGTATGTAAAATGCCTCATGTCAAACATGTTTAAAAAACTATAATTAAACTAGAAGTTCTAAACTTCATAGGCAAGTTACTGCAGAGTTTGCTTGCAGTAAACGAAATCAGTGTTCAAAGTTTTGTAGCTATTTATAAAGATGATCATTTTAATTTATGCCACTATTACTACTACTACCGATAACAGTGCGAGAATTGCCAATACTGCTATTACTTTTTTGCTCTCTGATTTATTCATGCATCCATGCCCTTACTTTAAAGACATGGCGACACTGTGAGCTTATTATTTAAATTTAAGATTCACATTTACATAACAAGCCATATACCATCTCCTAAAATGAGAAATGGAACAAATCAACCATATTACAAATACGACAATTCAAGGAACTAGCCACCACCCAACCCCTCCCTCCTCTGTCTCCTTCTACTTCTACTTTATACATTATACTCAACAAGCTTGAAAGGTAGGTGGTTTATACACGCTAGCTATATTCGATACAGTCAAATTAAGTCATTTATAATAGCCTTTTTTCAGGCTAAAAATAATAAGAGCAAAGGCTAAATATTATAAACATGCTCCACATTGAGTGAAATCAGGATGCAGCAAGGTCAGCTGAAAGTACAGTATATGTATCGGAACAAATACCTTGCAAGTACTGTAATTCTTGGTAATCCAGAGAAACTATATCTTGGCAAATAGGAACTGCACAACTTCGAAGTAAAGAAAGGGTACATTTTATCACCATTACTGATAATACAGTTTTTTACCGGTCGCGAGAGCGATGTGTTTATCCGCCATCTTTGCTTTTCAGCCCCAGGCTACTACGAGCTTGAAGACGGTCGTGCAGTGAGCACAGGCATACCAACAAAAAAGGTGATCATCAATCCTTCGTAGATTTTAGTGCGTCCTCGACATGTGCTTAAAAGATGTTTACAATTACATAAAGGGTTTTTTCTGAGTTTCTGGCTGAAATTTCAACCGGATAAAATGGGCCGGGTTCCCGGGGGGAGGTACTTTAGGAATTTCTGGGTGGGGATGTGCCGCTGGGACCCTGGAACCCTTAACCTATACCAGAGCTAGTTCAGCTGAATTTTGCTACCCTATGCTAGAGTAAACTCCCCAAATCCCCCCTATCCTAGAGTAGCTGTTTTCCAGAAACTACTGAGGTCACTAGCACAGTAGTCTAGCCAAAACAAAACCTTATACCACAGTCCCTAGTCTAGATAAAATCTTCAACCAACTGTTCAGTTTCCTGAAAAACAATATCCTATTCTATACCTAAACGTTCTGATTTATATACTCTATCCTAGAGTAAACTGCTTGAAAAACATACCCTTCACAGCGGCACATACCTATATAACCTATATATGGCAGTACTTCCCCCCCCCCCGGGGGGGCGGGTTAAAAAACCTTATGTAATCGAATTCAAATATCAGCCTTCGTGTTTTTAGAATAAGAAAATTGAATGGAAACCGCAGTTGACGCTAAAAATAACTTAACCAAACAAACAGCACTTTTGAGCAGTATTGCACGACTTTGAGCCGACTTTAAAACAAAACTAGATAAACTAATTTTGTAGTGTGGTGTAAATAATTTATGACCAGGGTTGCTCCAATAGGTCGTATTGATTGCCTCGCTGCTGGACTTCAAGAAAAGTTAAATAAGTTTAATGGTCGTAATAAGATATATTGCAAACTTTGAACCAAATAAATAAGGCTTTGTAAATTGTAAAAACTTTGCACCAAATAAGGCTTTTACGTTCATCTATTTTCGTATTTTTTGCAATACTGTGCTTTAATTAAGATTCTAGCAAGCATACTTTGAGACCCGGGGGGACACTTGGGTATTTTTTGGGTGGGTATGTGCCGCCCGGGACTCCAAATTGGCACCCCGTTCTAGAAAAAATTTCCCCTAAAACTGATACCCCGTTCGAGAAATAGGCCAATTTTTTATACCCCGTTCTAGAATTCGCCCTAAAACTAACACCCCGTTCTAGAAATGGGCCAATTTTTTATACTCCGTTCTAGGGTGCAACAAGAGTACAACGGTTTGCTTTTTAACGCACTGAACCGTATTTTTAAAAGCAATCTGTCCTTGAATGCTTTCAAATGGCTGCTCACAAAAGTGGAGAGTTTTCGTGCGTTCGAAATATCATACCCCGTTCTAGAAACCGCGTCTGAAATGGATACCCCGTTCTAAACCAGGAGCTTCAAAATCACGACCCCTTTGGGCGGCACATACCAGTATAGGTAATGTATGGGAGTACTCTCCCCGGGCTTTGAGATGACCACCAAGAACTGAATGCGCTTACAATACTGAACATTTTGTGGATCAGCCTACACTTGCCAGTCCAGAGGTCCGTTCTCCGGGGAAATAACTAGGATGAAATAAACCGTGCTCAAGGTTTGATAAAGCTGCGGAAGGGGACAAATTAGATAAGAAAAAAACCCTCTGGGCCCTGGGGTGTGGATTCCTTTCCTTCGGGCATAAATGGATGGTCTAATTTGTTCTCATTTAATTGCGATTGTGTGTGTTCCTTTGATCAATTACAATTTCAAATTTGATTTCAAGTTGGAAATTACTAAATTTAACCCATTTTATTACTTTTGACAGCAAACAGTCCGTAATTACAGCCTCATTTTCAGCCTTCAAGGGGCCAAGGCGGCCCCATTTAAACTTGGTAAAAGTTGACGTCGTATTGGACATTTTCTTCAGCAATCAAATGGTGGCCTGATGCGTACTTCTACAATTTAGGCGTTTACGCTATCGACTATTATTTTGATTACCTAGATTAAAGTTAAAAATTGATCTTGCAGTCTTTGCCGTTAACGTAAAAAAACTCCTTTTGTAAATGAAACAGTTCAGGATTAGAAAGGAACAGCTAAAAATACATATAAAAGTGACCTTTTCTGGAACTTTCGTCTATCTGGAGAATTAACAGACTGGGGGTATTTGATAACCCGTTGCTAAACTCCTTATTCAAAAATCTAAAAAGAACTGACGTCATTTACCATTAATTGACTTGCCTTTATTTCAGGGTGGTTTAAATCAATTTTGGTAGAAGGAAAAAATAAGTAATGTAGTGTTCGTAATGCAGAGCACGTCCACCTAAGATATAATCAATAACAAACACCTTTAGAAATATACACCAAATTACATTTGCCCAAATTATTATAAATGAATCCCTACTTTGTAAAGTTTGTTCAAGGCTCTCTAGTTTAAGCGCAACCAGTAACCAGAAGGTCCGGTCGTGTTGCGTGGGAAGCGTGAATAATTAAAGATCGGGTAATTTGAGCGAGTAGAACTAAAACTCGAAAATTCTTTAATTTGCATTTGCGTTTAAAAGGTTACTAGCGGGAATCCACGCGCTATTTTCACCAAACACTATCAACAAAACTGGAATAACAATATAAGAAATACAAATAATTAACCTTTAGTTATTAATCCACGTTCGAATTATTGAAAAGGATCTTTATAATTGGCTGCAAAAGAAATACAAATATTTTTGTTTAAGTCGTTAGTCCTTAATATCTGTAAAGCAATTGAGGATACTGGCAAAACACCTGCAGCAGCTGCTGTCACTGAAGATGACTTCAAGATGAGTGGCACCCAGGCTGGATGAGTCTTTCTTGTGAAACATCTAACGAGTGCGGCGCTCGGACGGCGTGAAGGTTTGTTGCACTGATTAAAATCGCACGCTATGAACTGGGTACTCGCCGACTTCGATCACGTCTTATTATCACACCTTTATTTTTATAGCTTCTGATGCAGTAATACGTGAAACACGTGAACAAGGCTTGACTTATATCGAAGTTATTTATACATTATCAGATTGTAATAGAAATTCTGATCGAAAGGACTGTTTGTTTACGCAATGTTAAGGCAAGAAGAAAAACAACCAACTTTGCCAAAAGTGGCATGTACCCCGAGATCAAGATCAAAGAAGAGGAGAACACGTGAAGGAAAAAACGCGAAGAAAGTTACTACATCAACAGAAACGAAAAAGGAAAACAAGCACAGGCTTAAACATTCAACTGGTCACGATATGCAAAGAATCGATTCTGGTATTTCTGGTTTAACTGTGAAAAGATCTTTACAAAGAAGTCAAATCGAAAGCTCGTCGCAAGACGCGGATCTGATTGACATCAGCCACGACTTTGAAATGCTGCAATTGCGTTGCGACGACATCAATGAAGACTCTCACAGCATGGTTGCAATAACTTCTCGGCCTTCGTCAAGCGCAACATTGAACCTTGACGAAGTTAATTTTAATCGCAATTTCGAAGATGATTCTGATAATGAAAACTTGAGGGGAAGTGAAACCGGAAAACAAAGAATTCCAACAGCCAAATATGACCAGAAAGGATATTCTACCAGTTTAGGTTTAGATAACAGTGAGTCTCCAAGGCTACAAGATATTAAACTTGAACAAACTGACACAGGTTCAAATAAATCTGAAAATCACAATATAACCTCGCCAAATACCGTGAAACAGATTGATCAGGGGAGAGAATCCGGACCTGAAAGAAAAACAAAATCAAAAGTTAAAACTGCTTGGGAGCTGAGCGATAAATTCCTTCTTACTACCGACTTTCCAGCTGATGTTTGGGATGAGAAAAAACCAAGAAAAATGTCTCTTGGCTCTAGAAGATTATCATCTGATATGCTAAGTGAGAGTTTTCCCCCCTTATCGTCGACAGTTTTTGAACCAAGAAGAGGATCATTCCCGAGTTCCCCGTTATATTATTCGTTTTCATCGCCTAAAATGCCGTCAGAACTTCCATCACTCTCAGGAAGGCAATGTAAAGTTCAACTTCCTCCCAGTTTTCCTTGTGTTACACCGCAAACACATGAAACCGAACCAGAGTCATCAACTGACAACCTTGACATCATAGGCTGGGAACAAGGGCAAATTAAAACACAAATTGATCGAAAACTGCACAACAACTATTTGGACGTACCCATCGCGAAACAGGCACGAAGACAATCTGAATCCTCTTCTTCAAGGGCATCGCCCAACTCAAGTGGATCTCGTTCCCTTATGGCATCCTCAGAATATCTGGCAATGAACGCCGCCTCCACTGAATACCTTGCTGCCCGAGTTGTCACTCAACTGAACTGCGCTTTTAAAGAAACTGTCGATGAAAGTCAAGTAGAGATCGCGACTAGGGAAAATTGTGTCACACCAAATTTAATGCCTCGTAGACACAGTGCCGTATTTTTTCGGCCACCCACCAGTAACGACTTCGCTGAAAAAGCAAAATCCTTCAACGTGCCCTCAATCCACGAGTACAGCAAAAGTCTGCCGAATTTGTATAGTCGAGACAAAACTAAACGAATGTTTGTGACTTTTGATAAAGATTTTCCCAATGTAAAAATTGTTGATTTAAAGGGGAAGTCTGATTTAGCGCACAAATGCCGTCGTATAAACCGCAGATTAGCCAATGAAGACTTGATGGTGAAGGCTATGCTCGAAGAGAAAGTTCACAAAAAGTCATTGATAAAGAAATGGGTTGTTTCTTCCACGGAAGGAAGTGATCTATAACTGACAGTTAAAGTTTGCAACACAGGGCGGATCCAGGTTTACTTAAGAGGGGGTATCTGATACTAATCGGCCACCGTAACAAAACCTCAAGAGTAATTTGTCCCATGGCGTCCCAAAATATTACAATTGATGAGGGATGAAGAGGAAACTGTACCGTAAATTCTCTTAACGCCACGAGAAATAATTTCATTATACCCTAAACTAGTGTAAACTGATAAACTGCAAATGAAAATACATGTTCTAACAAATATGTTAGTCGACCAAAAAGGAGAGTGACTAGCAAACCAATCCATCTTTCCTGGATTCGCCCCTGCAACAGTACCATGCCATTTTGTATCTTTTAGACTCAACTGTTTGTTGATGTCTTTGAAAAAAAGATTTCTTTACGACCCTTTTGAGTCGTTTTGCAGTTCAGGAGATTCCATTTAAGTAGCAAATTCATAACCACTGAAGAATGCCATTTCCTCATTGAGATCATGACAAATGCAGTAGCAGTTTTGCTTGAAATTCATATATATGTTTGACTCAGTGCAATTTATAACCTTTTGATACAGGTTTACAATCGACAATAAAACGCTAAAGAACTGTCACAACACTAGGGTGGTCATAAACCATTGTACATCACTTTTTTAATTAGCCATTGGCCATTTACACTTTTATAAGCGGTTAGCAATAAATCAGTGCATTAGGAGCAAGAAACTCACATTTGTTTTGCTTTTTCAGCATTGACACTATATAAAAACGCTAGACAAGGTGTGGTTGTTCGTTTGTGTCCAATTCCTAACTTTAACCTAGTAACTGCTGAACAAGCTGTGATATCTCAGTTATTTTCTCTCTCTTACTTCGCCTGTCGAAGCGACAGTTATGATCGCCCTCTTAGCTTGCAGCTCAAGTGAGTGCGTCCTTTCTGTTAAATAACGAATCAAAGTAACACAAAAACCTGATATTCGGATGTTCCAGCTCTACCATTTTAGCAGGAAACCTCCCGTTTTCAGCGAATATTTCCAGCCTCCCGTCTTCGCTTAATATTCTCCCGGTTTTTGAAGCTCTTCCTAGCCAAAGAAAGGTGATATTTTCTTCGTGTAATCAGTCTTAATCAGCCAGATTCTTTGCCGTTTTTCTGTGGTTTCGTCTCAGCCATTTTTACCCTTTTGGCATCCGAACATGAGCCTGCGATAATTTTGGTCGAGGCACTGATGTGATAGGGACCAATAGGCCTTAGCTTTCACTGCCTGTTAAAAACTCCACTATTTTCATTTGAATGTGATCTCAAAATGCAGGAAATAGCGACATCTTAGAGGCACATATCTTAAAATGTTTCCCGGGACAGCATACGCCCTGAACCTAACTAGAGGGCCGCTCCACAAACCACTTTTTTGACAGGGTTGGAATCTCTGGATATATATTAAGTCTTACGTTAAGCATGTAAGCATGCATTA
This sequence comes from Porites cylindrica, assembly GCA_964035525.1. NCBI lineage: Eukaryota > Metazoa > Cnidaria > Anthozoa > Scleractinia > Poritidae > Porites > Porites cylindrica. The sequence goes on from OZ037776.1 coordinate 60,179,009, forward strand.
AGCCTTTCAAATATGGAATATGAGCAAGAGAAAGGTTTTGAGACAAAATTTAATTGTCAAATTCGTTTTACAAATGTAACGAGCAATATAACAGCAAACACAAAGAGAACACAAAAATATAATTACGTACAATATAGCCTTTAACATTACACGGTTAAATCAGCCCTATTGTGAACAGTATTTGCTCGACGTTTACGTCACATATTCTTGGGACAAGTCACTACGAATTGAAACAACATACATTTAGTTTAGTGACATAATTTTGTAAGCGGTAACCACTAAGGAAACTGATGTGGTCTTCTAATGAAATTTAATACTACTCTCGTTCAATACTTGTTGCAATAACTCTCCGTTATTTTTATACAATTTTATTTTTTACCTAAGATTAATGGGCCAACTAAAAACACAGTGGCCTATTATAACGCTGGCCAATAACCAATTTTTGCCTCTGTAGCTGCCAAATTACAGTCAGTAAATGCTATCGACCTGTTTCAAAACACGTTGTTTGTGCAGAGACGACAGTCAATCTCAGTCTATTGATTTACATTTGAAACAAAATCTTTCAGTTAAATACTCATTCAGCTACCTTTGCCACCAGGCCCTGTCTTTTCAAACAGGATTAGTGAAACCAGTTACGTTATCGATTGGATAGAGGATCAAGCGTTATCCATCTTTTGAACAACTGTGGCCAGATTTTTTATTCTCAAAACAAACAAAAAACTTGTTTTGTCTTAGTATTGCAAGAGAAAGATGATGTTAGTAAATCAGGAACTTGTGAAATAGTTTGCGAACTCATTAGCTCAAGGTGTTTTTTGTCTAAAGTTACTCTGCCGTTACATTTCAATTTTCATAAAAAAAGGACTTTTAAGAGATGATTTTTCATAATAGTTACAATAGTCAGAAAATTCAATTTAAAATGTTGAAACGTAAGTAGATGGAGGTAAGAGATTCAATAGTCCTAGCCTGTGAGCAGGCTATAGTAAAAACGCCACTAAAATAGTAAATGTCAAAAAATATTTGTTAGAACACGACTCACAAGACATTTCAGTGCAAAACACCCTGACAGAGAATAACAGCTGAATTTCTTCAATTCCTAATGAATTAAGGCCATTTCACTATAAAAAATATCCATTTTTTCCTTACAAATTGAATATAACAAACAGTTTGGTTTCTGACGAAGTCAAGGTGCCCTCAACAAGCTAAGTGACTTCCACTCTTTCAAAAAAAAACTTTTAAATCATGCTCTTAAACTTTAGAGTTCACAAAATCCTTCGCTCTTACAATCGTGGGTATTGCAAGAGTGCTTGCTCGTTTGGCTTTTTGGCAATAACTTGATCCCACTACAGTCCAGTTCCCCAATGCCACACGAATACCAAGTTTAAGATTCAAGATTAAGTTGATCTAATTTCGCTGTACATTTATTGCAAGTTGAATGTTGTATAAGTCCATTGTATAGTTTAATCCACGGAATTCCTTTTTCTTGATTGAGTTTTCCACTTTCTTAGTTTGTCCACTAGATGTTTATCTCTTGGCCACGCCCAAGCCCATCCAATTGTGAATCCCTTTGTTCGGTTTCCATGGCCAAGAAACACATATCTCCTGCCCATCTCAAGGAGCGTAGAGAAGCTATGGGTAAAACGAGTGTAGTTATATTGTGACCAGATCTGAACCACACTCCCACGGAAGAGAAAACCATCTTTGACAATGACACGCGATACATTAAACTGAATGCTGTACCCTTTTGGTGCGAGAACTTGGATAATGGACAGGATTTTCCCTTTTATCGCTGTAGAAAAACAAAACACAAATTTTAACTGCATTTTTAGTACTATAGTAGGGATGGAATTACCCTTTTTTTTTGCACAGAAATCTCATTAACTTGCAAGGCTTACATCTATCTGAAAGCTGGCAAACCAGTTAAAAAAAGTACTTAAGTAGTAAAAATGACACATGACCTTATCGATCCACCGCGTTTTTTCATGAGATAAAGACAAAAGACTATAAGATCATCGACGTTAACGTCATCCTGTGTAACTTAATGAGATTCCTGCGCAAAAAGGGATAATTTCATCCCTACTTTATTACTAATATTAAGCCAAAAAAAATTAACCTGAGATCAGGCTCAATTTTCGTTTCGCTTTGTAATAACATTCCGGCGGGCAAGGCGAAACGAAAACAGAACCAATTTTAGCGGCAGGCATTAGAGAGAATGTACGAGAACCGCTAAAATTGGGCCTGAGCTCAGGTTAAATAAAAATGAATGGTAGGATCTCTCATTGGTCACACAGTGTGACAAAATTCCTAATGAACCTGGAAAGCATTTCAAAATATAGATTGCTTTCGGAAAGTTATAAAAACGTGATCAAGAAGAAGTGATTCGCACGGTAGTTCAAACAACTTATTTTGCTCTTTCTTTGTTCTATAACGAGCTCTAGTTTACCAATAAAGCTCTCACAATTACCATGTTTCATATCAAAATCCAGGACTACAAATTGTGTTAAGGAAGTGAGAGAAAGAGACGTACCAAAGTCAAAGTTGGCATTTAAGAAATCCTGCTTCTTGATAAATCCTTGTTCTGCCGAGGAAAATAACATAGATACGTTTAGAAAAAAAGTGATTGATTGGTTAGTAAAGATACACAGTCTAATCTTTATAGCAATGAGTATTATGAGATAAAGCTCAAGACCCATCTCTTTTAGGAAGGATTCCTATAGCATTTCTTTTTAGCACTCCTGAGGAGCTCCTCAGATTTCAGCATTTCAAGAGTCAGTTGACAAAGCACCTTAAAACTAAGGCGAGGGCAAGGCTGCATTCTTAGTGACGTTTATTATAGTATTTTTCCCAGTTTTGAAGTTTTCGTTTCATCATCATTTCACTGATCAGAATAATTTCGCTGATAATGATAATTTAAAACCAATTAATTAGCATATAAATAGGTTAGTTATAGAGCTGTAGTTAGCCACAGAAGGGAAAAGCCATATTTCTAGTTTATGGATTTACTGTAAATAAAATATTAAAATTATTGTCATTATTGCAAAGGAGCGGGAATCAGAATATCGAAGCCAGTCCAGGATCAAAGTGAACAACTTCTTTTGGGACAAAAAAAACACGCTAAACAGAAATATAATCGCTATAATGGCGATGTTGAGAACCTTAAACACGAAGGTTCTTGCGTGAAAGTTAGTCTTATGTAACGTCTGTTTCTCAGTATTCAAGTAAGAAACTTGTGATAAAATTGTGGTCATTGAATGAGCTCTGATTTGTTTTTTGTAATCGTGTAGCTGTGTTTTGATTTTCTGAGCAGATTTATTCAATCTCGGGTCACGTGACTTAATTCCCACGGTTTGTGATCAAAACATGTCTGCGTTTGGATATTTAAAATGGTTCATTAGAGACGGTGTCCAGAAATAGTAATCTAGAAGTAATAGTAGCGAGTAGAAGTAGAAGTCTACAAAAAAGCCGAGAGAATGTGCATTACTTTCTAATCACTTACTTTTTCTCTGTACTTGTATCACTACTGTAATTGACTTCAATTCTAATTCGAAAATTTAAGTTTGCTTGGAATTTCTACAAAAATTGTATCTTTTCAATTTAAGAAAACGTGAGTGATTAACTAAACTCATCTTTTTTTAACTTAAAAACACCATGTAAAGAAGAAATAAAGGGTAATTTTACCAATTACTGCGTGTTTGTTATCTTTATTACTATAGCTTACTATGGTACCATGCCGGAGCTATAAAGGAGTAGCTGCAGTTTTCAAAGCAACATACTTGATAGACCAGTTCTTTCAACTACGTTACTTGGTGCACAATACCCCGGGGGGCGGGGGGTACTCCCTTATAAGGGCTTAATGGGGACGTGTGGCCAGCTAGGGTATGTTTTCCGGGATTTTGTCTTAAACAGGGTATCAATTTTATCATTTTTTTGTCTTAATCAGGGTATCGATTTTATCAATTTTATGTCTTAAACAGCTGTAAATAGTTTTGTGATTGGCCGTGGCTTAAATGAGAAAGAGTTTCGATATTTATTATTGTCTGGCACAGGGTATGGTTTCGGGTTAAATGTCTTAAACAAGGTAGGAAAATCAGCGATTTTTGCCTTAAACAGGGTCAGGGTATGAGGGGCCGGGCCGCACCTCCCCACCCAAGGATACATCGAGTACTCCCCCCCCCCCCCCCCTCCCCGGGCACAATACCAACTGTGACTGCTGATTGCATGCGGTGTTATTAAAAAGTATATTAATAGGCAAAGGATTTATTTTTTAAACATAAATGTCTGGGGTAAACTATGTTTGTTCGGCAAGGCTCCAACCCCTAACTCTTCTAATCCGTCATAATTGCTATGGGCGTAACTAAGTAAGTAAAATGCTTTTCAGCGCTTTTATGTGCAACTCACTGTTGGCTGCTATCCGGGTCGAATTCGGCTCTGCAAAAAATAAGGGGAGAACATAAAGACAATCGGCGAGCTGAAATAAAATGAAGAGTTTAGTGCTACTGAATAAAAAAAAGATATCGGCATATATGTATTTCAAATCTATGTCATCTCTAAAATGCATCTTAATTACATTGATGATTATCCAAAATTGAGCGCTATGATTGGCTAGGAGCTTCGCTTCATCACCGCGCGGTGATTATACTATTGAAGGCTAACAGTTTTCAAAATAATGGCAGCCAGATTTGTTGATGTTTCAGTGTCGGAAATTGATCAATTTAAAGAAAATGTTGTTCCTCAAAAAACAAAAGATGCTACAAAATTTGGAGTCAAGCTATTCCAAGGTAGGTTGATAAAATTCTCTTTTGTAAATAACACAATTTACTGAAACCTGGTATGTTTGTTTACATTTTTTTGCTTCAAAGTGTCGGCAACTTTTTGTAACTATTGCGAAATGTTTTGTTCTACAGAATGGTTTTAAGCGTAGCAAGAGTTCACAAATGAATAGAAAAAATGGAAGTCGATGAATTAAATAAATGTCTGACAAAATGTTACGTTTCCGTGAGGAAAACCGACGGCAGCTATTATAAGAAAACGTTGTTGTCGATCAAAGCCGCCCTCGACCGACACCTAAAGCCCCAAAATCGTTCCAAAATCTGTCTCTTTTTTATCTTATTTCCTCGAATAATCATCAATGTAATTATACTAAAACAATAATTGTATTAGTCGCCTCAGGCGACGTGAATATCGGCGAATAGTCACCGAGACGAATTCGAAGTCGAGGTGACTATTCGCCGATATGTTATGTAACAGCACTGGGGCCCGTTTCTCGAAAGGTCCGGTAACGTTTCGGGTCCGAAGGCAAATTTTGAAATCAAAACCAGCTGAATAGTAGCGACGTTCCTAGCTCACACGGAAAGATTTTGTTTTGTTAACTGATCGTTTCATATTATCATTTTTTAAATTATTGAAGCATTGATCTTGAATTCAAATCCGGCAAACATAAAACAGCTACAAGGGCCCGAAAAGTTATCGGGACTTTCAAGAAACAACAGTCCCCTGGGCCTTTAATTACAAACTCATAAATAAGCTTCAGTCATTTTAAATGCCCCCAGGATAAAAACGTTGTTAAGCAAGGCCGTTATTTTTCAGATTTTCTTGTCGGGGATCTATGGTCTGGTCGTTCATAACCACCATCCAAACAAAAAAATATTAACAAATGACACTTCGACTGAAGACAAAGGAAAATAAATCCTTTACTGATCTCCAGTGACTAGCGCTTGAGATTCCTGTCAAGGATTTGATTAATCGTTCAATGACGCTTGTGGTCTAACACGAAATATTTTAACACCTTTACTTCATTCCAGTTTCTTCTGATGAGGTTTTCCTTTACGATGATTTTTAATTTTTTAAAATAGTAATATTTCGATCAGACAACAATATAAGATATAACCAACGGAATCAATCTAAAAGTATAAGGATATCCCCTGTGTATGCCTATGAAGATAAAAGGTATCTTTCCGTATTTGCTGCAGTGCAGTTTGTGCAGATCTCTTTGAGTCTGAAAAACAATAAATTCACCCTCATTGCAAAATTGACGAGAAATTAGTGTTTTTGAATATGGTAAAAACTGTCTGAGTTTTTTGGCTCTTATCTTGCCAAAATATGGCATTGGAATAGCAATAGGGTGAACTGAGTCGTCCCACACCAATTAAAACCCGCGGGTTAAAACCACTCTTGAAATTGTTTATGATAAACATTCAATAAAGAAGCCTAATGCCGGCTACACTTCTTACTTGCTGGTGAGTGGTTGAAAGCATGCGGGGTCACGCATACTCCCTGGTCGTAAGTTTTAAGTTTGTCGCATTCAAGTTCTGGAAGGTGCCGCAACAGATGTGATTCTTCTTCAGTCACGTCATCGATGGCTGCCTGGCAGTCTCTTTTCACTTTTTCACACACTGAACGGCAAGGCTTTATAGGCTTTGGAATTCGATTGTTTTCAACACATATGGGAAGATATAATGAACACACAAAGAAAAGCAAATCTTCCGAGCAGATGCCTGAGTTGTGCCGTTGGGCTAGGTCCAACAAAGTGCGATTTATAATCCACTGAGACGCTTGTTCAAAAGTGTTCGGTAGCTGAGTGCGGTTATATGGTAGTGATTTGCAGAGGCCAATGCGGATTTCCTCGCACTTGGGAGAAGATGAAACCGAGATTGCATGACCATCGCTGAAAATTATCCCAGGGCAGAGAAGTACTATAGATACAAGACTGAAAGCGTTCATGTTTGCTTTATGACCCTCGACGCATATGGTCCGGTTAATGTTATCTTGGTGTCGTATCGATTGGCTTGTTTTTTCTAGATAAAACTGTATGTGTACAAGGTCAACGTATAGGGATTATACTCTACATATCAGATGATTAATGTTATTTAATCTTCAAAAGACAACTGCCAAAATAAACATCTGCATTTCCTAAACCCAAATAAGTCTATTTAGACTGTTTAAAGATGGTGAGAAATCGTTTATATATTCCCTTGTTATGCCTTGATTATGAGAGGAATTAAGATAAAAAGGGGGGATAGAAAGTTGTGGAAGAACGTTTTGTGCTACATGCCTTTTTTCTTTTATCTATTAAGATGTTACTACCCGAGTCTTCTGCGCAAACCATCACGCAGGCACAACGAAGCTAATCTCGGAGTCTTCTGACAAAGGCGCTTGAAAAAAACTCTCTACTATCTCCCTACTATAAGTGATAAGCTAAAATATTTCTATCAAAAAGTTGACTCCTCCACCAGAGGGGATAACATTTCGACATATTTCTAGTCTGTTCCAGGCGTTGAGACCGATGGGACGACGCAAAAAGAGGATAACTAAGCAGAAAAAAAACAGCACTCTGCGCACTTCAATATCAATAGCCTGGAACAGATAACATATTTCTGTTGACAGGTTCAAACTGAAAAGCACATTGATGCAACAGTTTATAACAGAATATGACTTTCAGAGACAAGCCAGAATTTCACGATTGAGCCACATATTATACGCTTTTGTACGTGTTCGACACAATTCCTACTTCATGACCTCTGCATTTCCAACAACTGTTTGCGCTCAAAGAGTGTCAATCATCTGCTAAGCCAATTTACTTTGACATCTTGCCAGCACTGAAAAAGAAGATACAACTGGCTGCTTGAAATTGAATTATTCCATTAAAAAAAATGAAATCAAAAAAATCAAAATTGCATTAAGTCTGGGCTATTTCAATTCTTATTTCTGCAACAAAAGATGAAATATGTTTATCTAATGGCTATATTTATCATTTTTTTATTATAAAATGTTGCCGCTTTTTGTCAATGCCAATGTTATTCATCATAAGAACGTGGAGCATTGATAATAATGATAATTATAATCATTATAATTTTTAACCAGGAGACTCTCTCACCAGGGTGATTTCAGAGAGGTCCTGGGAAAAAAAATAATGTAAAAAGAAAAAAAAAAAAAAGACAAAAAAATTCCTATGTGAAGGGATAATTTATTGTTATTCAGTTATTTTGCTTTCGCTGATAAAAATATGAAAAGCCAATGTAGGAATCCTATATTCTTTAGTCTTAACTTCTTTTAGCCGTAAACAACCTGTTGATTTATTGAGCGTCAACTTATTTGTCAAGTCATAATTGTATTTAGTCTTCAAAGTGTAATCAACCTGTAAGAAGCCGTTATCCACCCGCGTAGCTTTTGAAAGTAATTAATGTTTCAAAACAAGCTTAGGTTTCCACCAATAGTCTTTTAGAAATGATTGTTGTGCTCTGTAATTTGACTCGTTGAGTTGTGATGTAATCTGTATTGCTTCGCTAGCTTAGGCTTAAATACGAGTGCTTTGTAGGAGCTTCTTTGGTTACATCCAGGTCCATCTAGTCCTGGTTACATCCAGGTCCATCTAGTCTTGGTTACATTTTGGTTGGTTATGTTCCTGACTCTTCCCGCAGTATAGTCTTGGATTAAACCTCTACATTGGAGCCAAGGTCTGTTGTAATCATTGTCTCAAGGGTATTCAGCAGGCGTAAGAGATTCCGTGTCTTCCCGCAGCCAGCGAGTGTCCCCAGGAAAAGGCCTTTCCCAGAGAGTTTTTAGAGTTTTTCCCCGTCCGTCAGTTTACCCCTTTGTGAAGGCAAAACCTGTTTCCACACTGGTGTTAAAGTGGAAAAAAGTGTTTTCACACCTACACTAAAAAGTCTAAAAACCTAAATAATCACCACGAACTATTCAAAAGATTAAAATATTAACGTTTAATAAAAAGACACGATGTAATTTGATTTTGTTAAAAAGACGTAATACTGTTCCAGAGTTTAACAGCTTTGAAAATGATTGGAAAAATTCAGTTTAAAATACTCGATGTTATTTGATTTTCTTAAACACAATTGCTCCATTCTTTAACAGCTTGAATTGGGGTTCTTTGTTTCAACAGTTTTTGGTTTCACAGGGCAGTCTCAAGTTATCTTTGTGTCGCGAGTGTATCGTAGCCGAGTACATCTTTATTTGTCAATAGATCCATACTGTGGGCTGATATCTCATTAACATATTTATAAACGTAATGGAGTAGTAAAGGCAACGATGAAAACTCCGGCGTTTCATCAAGGTTAACCAGCCAAGGGCTTCAAGCGTGTCGGTAGCAGAGGAGTAGAAAGGGCGGTCTAATATAGTTTTGGCAGCCTTGTTCTGCAGGAGTTGTAAATTGTTCATGAGAACAGCATTGCCCTTCTCCCCCCCAAACAACGTCGGCATAATCAAAGACCGGGAGAATGAGACTGTCATAGAAAAGAATAGCGCACTACGTGGGAGCAAACTCTTAATCCTCCTTAAAAGCCCTAAGAGTTCATTTATCTTCGTGGAAACATGCTCCGTCCAGGTAAAATTTGAAGACAAAGTTACACCCAAGTACTTAGAGTGTCCAACGCCCTTAACGTCTGATAGTGAGACAGATATAGCGATATCAGGACGCAATTTGCGATCGCTGCCGATAAGCGTGGACTTGGTCTTCTATATATTCAGTGTAAGCTTGTTTCGATTCAGCCACAAGCTATTTTCGACAGATCGTCATTAAGAGCATTCTTGAGATCTTTTATGTTAGAGTAGTTGCAGAACAAAACAGCATCAGTATAAACAGTATAAAGAGATACGCTACAGAGATTGACAACAGTAAGCTGTACGTCATTCATAAAAACAAGAAAAAGTAAGGGTCCAGGATGCTCTTTTGTGGTACGCCACAAGTAACAAGTAGAGGATCACAGATCTCGTTGCCGCGTGAGGTGCCCTGCTCCCTATGAATGAGGTAAGAATGAAACCAGTGAACAGCATAAGGAGTTAATCCCAGGGAAGATAATTTGGCGAACAGGATACATCTATTGTGATCCACAGTATCGAAAGCCTTTGACATATCCAAGAAAACAGCTCCACAGAGATTCAGAACCTCCATGTTAGTAAGAACGTCATTGGCAAAACTTGTTAGTGTAGTAACTAGGTCGGAAACCAAATTGCTTGTCTGCTAGCAAGTCTTAGTGGTTAGTGTTCAGGTAATCATAAAGTTGGAAGTGAACAGCTCTTTTGAGAAGTTTGGTTAGAGTTGGAAAAATTGAGACATTTAGTTATTTGGTGACTGAAGAACATATCGAGAAAGACGCACATTTCAGCAGCCGTGTACTGATTCTGTCCAAACCAATCGCTTTGTTTGGGCTTAAGGGAACGCAATTGCTTGAAAACAAAGGATTCATCTATCTCTTTCAAACAAAAAGAACCGACCTGGACTTCTTTAGACTTGGAAAACTTTGAGCAAAAATAGCTGAATTTATCGGCTAATGTCTGGTCAACCGAAGCAAAAAAGGAGTTGAAGGCCGTGGGACCTGTGTGATGCACGCCGTTGGAAACTATACACTTAGGCGTGGAAGATTTAGGATTACGGGAAACCGCGTTAATAGCTCTCCATATCTTAGTCGAGTCGCCTTTTCTCTCCTCAATTAACTCACAGTAATATTTTGATTTGGAAGACTTAATTTCTCTGTTGACAGATTTTCGTGATTTCCTACACATTTCCCAGTGATAAGAGGAATTTGACTTGACCGCTTTACGGTTGCCGAGTATGTTCGAATGACCAAGAAGCAGTACCTCACGTACTGTGTGGCTGCTCACAAATGGCCAAACACTGTAAAATGAAAGGGATGATCGAATGCTACGACCCCTGAACCAAGGTGTATTAGAAAAATACGAATTTAGTGAATCTCAACACTCTTAACCGTGATAGGAGCAAAGCCACAAATAAAATGAATAGGAATGAAGAGTTTATATCAGTCCTGAAGTTAGCAGTATAGAAGTTGTGTTCGATTTCCTAGCTGCATACTCAAATAACCTAGAGAAGAAATTGGTTAAGACTTAGGAAGAAAGTCGTGAACGTGACGATAGAAAGGTTTAGAAATGGATAAATGTGAAATTGTAAAAAGGTTCACCTTGCATTGACAGTCGTTGTTTAGTTTCATAAACTAATTCACGAAGATTAATTCTAGGTAGATAAGGCCATTTTTTGTAGTCTGTTTTGACTGTACAATTATTGATTTTAACCTTAAACTATGGTCGTCGTTTTTTGTTACCTTATTAATATACATTTCATTCGTAGCCTTATTGTTTTTTCCTGCTTTTTTAAAAAGTGTAATTGTTTAGGCCAGTAGGCTAACAACTGTGCTTTATTCAAGACGATATTATTACAATGACGTCTTCCATAATAATAATAATAATAATAATAATAATAATAATAACAACAAGAAAGGAAAAAAACTATTCATTCAAAACACTATTTACAATTCCTGTCGATTTAAAAAGCACTCAATTGAGCTTAGAAAGAGTTAATTAAACTAAGAAAAATTTATTCGAATTAAAAAACATTTCATTTCAATTTAAAAAAAAAAAACCATAAAAAATCTAGGCCTAAAATTATGAATACAGGTGTAGACCAGCTACAGCGAGAGTGAAGTCTTCTGAGACCTCACGTGATTTGAATGGATATCTAGAACCTCTGACCCATCTGTGTACAGTTCTTAATATAGCAAACGAAAGCTGTATTCGAAGCCAGGAAATAACGCTGGCGTAGGGTTCATCGTTCTTAGTCGAAAGCTTATTTGCGAGAGTTCTTAAAAAGTTCTGACAGTCGAGTCCCATTCCCCCGTTTGTACCAAACACCAGTGGTGTAAAGGTTCCCATCTCTACATCCATCACTCTCTGGTTGTATTTCCTCCTCTTCTCGTTTTCTTGCTCTTTGAAGATCGTAGCTGTGTGCTTGCCCTGGTTGGACCGGAAGTTAACATGCGTTACACGTACGTCAAAGAATGCCGTTACTCCTGGTGTCCAAAAACCGCCTGCCTTCATATCCAGCCTCGCTTCTCGACTTGTAACAGTGGACTGAAGCTTGAATACTTCATTGTCGAGTGGTTGCTGGAGTGGCTCTTTCTCCACATTTCTGCACACTTTACTGATGTGTGATGTCAGAAGATCTCGGATTTTATCATGTCTCTGAGCTACAATAATGCTAATAACAATAATGCTAAAAATAATAATCATGATCAGAATCTTAACAATTGTTAATTTCGGGCATTTCAGCCCACAAAACTGGCTTTTCATAGCTATAGCGTAGATGTGTAAAGAAAATAAAGTAAGGGCTATGCACGATATTAACAGCAACAATTCGCCAACAACTCTCTTCAATTTATTTGAAAAAACGTCAACAATTCATTCATACCATACAAGATCATCTACTTCAGGTAACTTTCACGTTACATGTTAGGAGGCAGCGTGGCCGAGTGGTCAGCTCGTCGGACTCGCAATCCTGCGGTCCCGGGTTCGAGTCCCGCTCTGGCCACTTGCTGGATTTGTGCTCGGTCGTCCCGAGTTCAAATTCTCGGCCACGCTTGTAAATAGCCAAATGGTCGCCTTCTGCCAGTTGGGGTTTTTAATCCTGTTATGTTGTATTTGAATTATTTGTTTCTAAAATATTTGAGTGGAGTGCCTGTAAATTAGCTGGACAAGCTAAGTGCAATTTCCACTATAAACAATCCTTTAACCTTTAACCTTTTTTTAACATGTAAAAGCTCAAAGCTGGAAATATACAAAAACTCCTTGTCTCGTTTAGGCGTAAACTTTGGAATGAGATACCTTGTCATGTTAGAGGTCTTCCTAAAAAGAAATTTACGAAAGTGCTTCACAGATTGCTTTCCGACATCTTAAAAAGAGAAAATGACTACGTATATTGAGACGTTATTAATAGTTGAAAAAGTTCGATCAACAGTTAAGTGATTCCTGTACAAAAGTTTTTGTTTTCGCTCTCCGTCAATTCCTTTTCCGTCTTTCCTTATTATATTTAATGTAATTAATTAAAACTATGATAGAAATATTATTCATATATTTTCCTTCCCTTCCTTTTCTTTCACTTTATTTTTCTTTTAACTGGTTCTCCTAGATTAGCAATTGCTATTTTGCGGGCCAGTCTATTGTAATCAATATTTTTATCAAATAAAGTTGAAGTTGAAGTCAAAGTTGGGGCGCAGCAAAGATCCTTGAAGTACTCCATAATGTAGATCCCTCATCAATGATTGGCTACTTTTAACTTTGACAAACTGACTACGCCCAGATATAACGTGAACCATGCTAAAACTTTGTCTTCGAAACCAAATCGAGTCTTCAAACGAGAGAGAAGAATGTAGTGGTCAACTGTTTCAAAAGCTTTTAAGAGATCTAATAGTAGCAGGATCACCGTGTCTTTTTGTCCAGCGCACAGAGGATATCGCCGTGTACTTAAACCAAATCAGTTTCAGCAGTTTAGTCTCATGCAAGATCTCCAAGGTAGACCCTGTTTACATGGAGTGGGGAACCCCGGTCTAGTAGGGTAGGTTTCTTTTGTTTTGTGTCCCCCAGACCGTGAAAACAAAAAAAAACCAACCTCACTAGACCGGGGTCCCCCGACTCCATGTAAACAGGCCCGTAGTCATTATCCTGCCTAGCTGCAACCTTCTCAATCGCTTTTGAGAAGAATTTTAAATTTGGAAATGGGACGAAAAGTTTAAATTCTTCGTATTCAAGCAAGCTCTCTTTTAGCAGATGCGCGAAGTGGGTGCTAAAAGCAGCTGACAGTACATAAAACTTCATTTATATAGCAATAGTGAGATGTAATCAGGCCGGGAATCTACTGAGTATCGTAAACCTAAACCAGGATGTCCTGCTGACCACTAAAAATACTTGTAGACAGTACTAAAAATCAATCATAAGGAGTGGGTGAAAGCGATAAATTTCGGTTTTATTACTTCTGATTGGATGGGAAGGTGGTCGGTAATACCTGTTAGATAAACGGCACTTAACAAACCAAAAAAACAGGCTAACTTTCTACACTCAATAGCCCACGTTCGATGTATTAAAATTCCAACATGATTCCGAGGCTTTCTGGTTAATTTCTATATTTGGTTTTGTTTTCTTTGTGCTCAAGTCTCTCCTGGGAATTGCTAGACAATGGAGTCTTCAAAAATTTGCAATTTTGCGCTCTGAAGCCTCGTAGACATGTCGTAGAATTTTAAAATATCGAAGGTGGGCTATTGAAAACGACGGTATGCTGGTTAAGAATGCTGCTATCACAATATGGCTATAGTATAGCCTCGTATTCGTAAAATATTCTCTCTATACGGATTCTGTACATGATATTGTGGAAACACAAAATATATTTTGTTCCGTAGTATAATATATTTTGCCTAAAATAATCATCCCAAAATCTTTTGGAAGGAATTACTGTTAAAAATCAATAACTTGAAATTAATTTTCCTTATTATTACTTCTGATTTTTCCTATCTAAAATAAAACATTAGTTTAAGAATGATCAACAGCGCCTTGCTAATATTAACTGCTAGTTACGTCTAACTCCACTTCAATTTCTTCTCGTTTGTTAATAATTCAGAATTGCCCTGGGATATTCAGTTTTAGTGCTTCATCGTGAGTAGCTTTAACTGAAAACTGAACGATCAAAAGGCACTATAACATTTGTCGCAGAATAGATGACGACAACAATGTTCTAATATTTTCGATGGAGATTTCCTTCTTCCCTATATTTCAAGTAATTACTTCTCGTTTAGCTTTGTCTTTGACTTCATATTCTACCTTATGGAGAATGAACAGTCACATTTGCCATTTCAAAGTGAAAAGTAAAAATATGTCTCGACCTTAAAAGATGGTGTTCCTTTAGTTTCCATTTCTAATCCAACCACTGAATAAATTTTCTTTGTGGCCGGACCCGTTTGGGTTGATAACTACGCATCAGTTACCAAGTTCAGGTGATAAAAACGCTGGTGGTAGAAAAGAAAAAAAAGAAATTTCATTAGTTCACTGAGTAATACAATACACTGACATATTCTCTAACTTTCCTTTTGCTATCTGCCCCTGCTGGATGTCATTTCTTTTACTTTAATTTTGATTTAGCTTTATGCTGAAAAAAATAATGTACAATAGATACAAAAGAGCCTTCAACACGTGATTTTGGTCACACGGTATGTTCCAGCATACCAGTGTTCATTTTATTTTGAGAAAACATTAATAATCAAAATCGACAATCCTCCTGCTAAACTATACGTAATATAAAGGGAAAATGTCTCAGTTTGAATTTCATTCAGTTTAATGTTAGCCCCGTCCGCCTCATTTTCAAAATGAACCTCAACTTGTAATTACCAATGATGGGAACTTTTGCCCTTTGGAGAAGTAGCGTTTCGCTCGATTTGTTATTAATTCACTGGAGAGACTCAGAATCACTTTGACAGCAAACCTCAAACGTCAGTTTGTACCATTGACTAAGTTTTCCTTGAATTGTTTCTTCACAAAGATAAGAAGTTTTATGCCCTTTTCATTTATAAGAAGTATTTTTAACAGTTTTGGCCTCTCATTGGGATAAAATTAAAGAAGTAGTAATACAAAAGTCGAAGCGTTTTGACACTTAATGAGCCTCTGCGGTGGCTGGTATCTGTTCTCGATTACTATAATATAATTTATGATGAATACTAACAGTCTACTGCCCTGGTATGTCGAGCGGGCGAGCATATTAAGTTCACAAAAAACTCTGCCCGAGTTCCTTCTGGCCTTTTCACGTTATACAGGTTCTCACAGAACCTGCTTTGATAGACTAAAAAAGAACTGTTTCTACATTTTCTACCTTTCCTTTGACGTTTCCTGTTTTTTCTGTTACGTTTTTTTCCAAGAAGACGCTTGGCAGCAAAACGCCGCTCCCACTTTCTGAATTTAGAAACCCAAGCTCGCTCCCAGGTTTCCACTACGCCGGTTGCCGGAAGTAAGTAAAGTCTTTTTTCTCGCACATCTTCATGACCAGCCACCAAGTAATCCGCGTTCATCCGGGAAATCTGAGGACAGTCACAAGTGGTATTGCTGCGCAAATATACTGTATCTCCTTTCCTCAAATCAACTAACCCTTTCTGTAGTACGCGGTGTACTCTTCCTTTAATGATGCGTTCACTTCCATTCTTGCTAACTGATTTAATGCGCATTTTCAGTACTGTAGACAAATAGGTAACATTTTAGGAGAAGTTAGCATAATGGGATATATTAAAGCAGTTGCAAGTGGAATTTCTATAACCTTTTTTTATTTTTTATTGGTTAGTTTAGCTAATGCAATATTAATTTTGGTTTCGAGAGAAAGGACAACTATCAATATCAAATTTCAACCCTCACTGACGTTTCTAATGGTTAACCCATCAATTAACAATTAAGCTAGGTCTCACAACTTTGGAAATGACTGTACCGGGGAGAGCACATAAAAAGGTTTACAAATTGCTATAAGGAAGTCGCTTCGGTCTTTGCAGTTTTGTTTTTAAAATTTCAAAGGGAGGATAACTTACCAAACGTGTAACGAGTCTGTTGATAAAACTGGAAGTTAAGATGCTGTTTAGTACAACTGCATGAAGACTGTGTCGGGGGTGCTGCAAATTTCATGAAAATCTAATGTGAGTAACGTTGACGTTGTTAAGGTTGGTTTACATGAACAACCAACATGCACAAGCGCAATGATTGATAAGTTTTGCGCATGCGCTCATTGCTTGTGCTTTGAAATAATTTAAATGAAATAATTGCGTTGTACGTGTAAAACAACCATGATGCATAGAGATCAGGGGCCCGTTTCTCATAAGTCCCGATAACCTTTCGGGGCCGAAATCAAATATTCAAATCAAAATCGTAAGATATCAGGCGCGGTTCCTTAAGCTAACAAACCAGTTAATTTTGGTATCTTAACCGATAGTTTTATCATATTATCTGCCACATTTAAAATGTTAAAATGATTTTTTAATGGGCACCACACCCGGGTTTCTGGGAAAATGGTCAATAACTTTTAATACAGTTGAGCGAAATTTTAATCAAACTTTTCTTTTCAAGAAAAACTTAATTTGAGCGCTTAGCATATGATTGAGCTTTTAATTAGAGACCCAGTTATGTTAACACAAAATGAGGTTGAGTTCAGTCAACAATCTGTGAGAGAGTAGACACAATCGTCAGTGATGGATTTAAATTTAATCCTGCGGGTTTAACGCTTATCGGCTCTCGGTGAGTTAGGCCAGGAGTAGCGGTAATGGCTCTAGGGAATGATTCTGAAAAGCTGGAGAGTAGTACGCTTCTGTGAGCATCCAAACATAGTACAAACTTTAATAATTATATTAATAGCAAGTTCTGTTTAAGCGCACTGATTTTAAATTTGCGACATAACCAATGAAATAGAAGCAGTGTTTGTTAAGTAGAAAAGCAGATTGAAAAGACCATGTAAACTTCTTTGTGCTCTATCCTGTTACGTATTATCTTGTTACTTATAAGACTGAAGGAACAAAACAAAACAAAACAGAACAGAAAAAATAACAAAAGACGCCAAATTCTCTATTTTATCCGTAGGGGGTTAGGATAACTGGTTTTGACTTTTCAAAAACTCTTACAAGTCTACAAAAGTGAGACACGAACCGCGTGAACTGACTCCCAGATCTTTCATATCTTATGGCCAAGAGACTATAAAGGGGACAGAGAGGGCATCCCCCATATACACCCTATTCTATAGGTAATTCGTCTCGAGTTATTTTTAGAATCGGGATAAAGTTACCTCGCGCGACGCGTGGAGGTTTCGTGGAGGTTTCGCATGACCAAACGCCTCGCAAAACATGTCGGGCGAGAGGCAATGAAAGCGTAAAAAGATCGAAAGCATTCCTGAATATTGAAGCGAAATGAGTCGGCGCTCACCTGGGAAAAAGGAATCGCTGGACTCTTTGACAACCCGTGAAATCAGTTTAACTCGAAGTTGTCGTAACCTCAGTGCTTTAATAAAATGAGAAATTTCGCCTGTCTGTTGAAACCGGTCGTTTGTACAATTTAGGGAGTTTAAGATCCAACGACGCGGACGACAACTAGATCGTCAAAAAAAACTAGGTTTAATTAGCAAAACAACAACTTCGCACGTGCAACACACTTTTTTGTTCATTTCTTTCCCGTTTTTGCGCGACTACGACGTGAAAATGCCTAATTTCGCGTTTTATGGAGGACGTAGCAACGACGAAATTTTATTTCTCTTTCTGAGCTTGAATATGGTCCCTTGAAATTCAGCTTTAGGAGGGTTCGCCTCCAATTGACAAAGTAAGTAGGTAGGAATAATCGCTATAAGGACTGAAAAAAATAAACATCAAACCAGAAATTGCTCTCTTCAAACTGTTAATTATAAATGATCCTGAGAGAATATTCAGTGTGTTAAGGATTTTCCCTGCTCTACTGTTAGCTCTATACAAGAGAGGAAGGGCGATTCTTTTTAAATTTCGGTTTCGCTGACACAGCTTTCGCAGAAATCTCGCTGTAGTCGTTTTCGTCGACAAAAGGAATAGCAAAATCGCTCTCCGCGTCTCCCCCCATTTTGTTCTGCGTCATTTCGTGAAGGACGCGTGGCTCTCAGCGTGGGTCATCCACGCGGAACACATTCGCGCTATGTGATTGGCTGTTGTCTAATCCCCCTTGAGATCTGTGGTGTTAAAAATAACTCGAGACGAATTACCTTTGCAATAGGGTGTATATGGGGGATGCCCCCTCTGTCCCCTTTATAGTCTCTTGTTATGGCTTAAGAAACGGTCCAGATAAGAACGATAGCAACAACGGGAACGAACATGTTGGAATGCAAAAACGGTGCTAACTTTTCTTTTGTCTGTACTTACTTCTGGTTGGCTTAAACAGCAAAAGTTAACAAAACTTCATAAAGCAGTACATATATTCATCCTTACTTTCCAACCATCTTCCATTTAACAAAATCTGGTCTCAGTTTGAAAAACAAAGAAATCCTATGTGGGGAACATGTAAAATAGTAAACTTTTCTTGGCTATTGTTTTCAACTCTTGTGATTGGTCAAAATCTTTTAACACAAAAAAAACACCCTTTCAAAGTGGAGTGTAAATGCATTTTATTGCGTAAACTGCCTTCATGTAGGTTTATGCATTCTCTGTGTAAAAATGAGAACATTCCTATGTGGGGAAAGCACCGTTGCCGCATAACAAAAGAAATTGCTATCCACGTTACCCGGATCATTACTTAATAGCATCATGCAGTGACTGCCTTCATACACTACTGCATGTCGACCTCATCTGCTCCACTATACAGCCTTACTTCAGATCGGTCATTAAAAACACGAAAAAAGTTTTTGCAAAAAGCAAGGTTAAGTTTTAGGGCTAAGGAGGATAACATACACATCGACAATTGGCTCAAAGCAGAATACATTGACTTAAGGAGATCCTAGGTATTACTTAGAGAAATGGCGGGGCGGGGCGGGGGGTAAACATTAAAAGGCAGTAAACGGCATGGTCTGTGGTTGCAAGACCCTTTCTCCATGACTCTGTCATGATGCGTTTTAACATGGACGACACAGATGTCCGCAGCGGCCACTGCTAAGCTGATACGGATGTGCGCATGCGTAAGGTGCTCACCATATCATGTGTGCTTCTTTGCTTAATTCTGATCTTAATTTTAAGTTCATGCAACACCTTTCAAGGGGTCCTTAACTCTAAAAAAGTAATCAGCGAAAAGTATATTACCGTTTGTCATCAATAGCAATTTTATGCAG
This sequence comes from Porites cylindrica, assembly GCA_964035525.1. Taxonomy (NCBI): domain Eukaryota; kingdom Metazoa; phylum Cnidaria; class Anthozoa; order Scleractinia; family Poritidae; genus Porites; species Porites cylindrica. The sequence continues at coordinate 60,198,591 of OZ037776.1, forward strand.
CAGCTACTCAATGAGGAAGCTATTTAAGCGACTTTTTCCAACACTGACATTGGTAGTCTCTTGGTGCAGTGAACAGGTGCAATCACCAAATGATATAATACAAAGATTGAAAAGATAAGGAACAATGCCCACACCACAACACAAAAACAAACCAATAATGGTTCCCGCGCCCAACACTAGGAAATACATAGGCTGAAATTTATATTCACTTTAATTTAAAAAGCAGCAATTTGATATTTTTACCACAAATCCATACTTTTATTCTCTTTAATAGGAAACTTCTTCGGACTTAAATTACTGATCACGCGAATAAACACGCAATCAGACCTCAGTTGGTCAGGTGTCAAAATCCGCTTGTTTTGAGGCAAAGAGTTAAATAATGTGGTAGACAAGTCAGTAGTTAATAGGTCATGAATTCGGCTTTACAACTGAACTAGTCACTGATTGAAGTAGAAAAACAAACCTAATAAAAGGAAACAAATTGCGTGATCCGAAATACTTAAACAATCGCGTGACAAATCAAACTCAAAGCCTTAAAGAATGTTAATATGTTTATGTTGTTGTTTACCCAAGGAATCCTCTCTTATATTTCTTCGAAGGAAGCATAAATTCAGGCTCTAAATATTTTTATGCCGTTGTAAAAGAAATATGTTTTTCCTTTTTCCCCTCACGTTGTTGATCGATGTTAATACTCATGCTACGAGCCCTGTTTTTCCACAATGATTCCTGCCAAATGAATCTGTATGTAACAATTATAAACTGTTTTATTGTAACATTGTTTTAAATCCTCTCACGACACGAGAGCCGTCATAAGGCGAGAAAACATAAACGGTTACAAGAATTCCAGGAATGCCATAGCACAGTGTTTTAATAACGACAGTAATAGCTTTATGGTAATATTCTAAATTTTGGATCAAGTGCTTTCCATAAGTTTCTTTAACTAAGTAAACAACATTTCAATATCGTAATGGAGGTCAATACTAGAGAATCTGAGGGGCACGAAAATTAAGGCACGAATTTAATTACAACTTGCTTTGTTTTGGCAATGAGAAAGCAAAAACTAATAAACCTGAAAAATAGAAATCGAAACAATTTAAACCGGAACTAAAAGCAGATTTTTTGTGTTAAGCAAAACCGAGATTGAGGTTAGAAACATCATTCAATTTTTATTCGTGTTGTAACCTTAAATCCGTGCATTTTATCGCCACATAATCCACTTTACAGGTAGATAAATCGTTAAGACGTAGATTAAACAAGAAAAGTGTTGACAGTGAAATTGCATTTTTTGTCAGCAAACGTTCAATAGACTTGATGAAAAAATTTAACACGTTTTGGTAAAAAAAAAATCCTCTTGGGTCATTTAATATCACGGATAGAAAACGTCCAGAGGAGAAATAATCGCTGAAATAGTTGTTCAATAGACGGGATGTTCCGACAAGGCTTTTAAATTAATTAAACTCAGCTAATTTAGTTATCTGGGATACTCGGCTCCTCTGACGACAGTGCCAGGCGGTGCACGTGACGTACAAGCTTTCTTTCGCTGTAGGTTCACTTGATTGACTTGACTATTAACGCTTCAAAAGAAAACCCAAACTATCCTAAGGAAGACAAAAGCTTTGTATTACATTAGATCTGTTTCAAACTACCCTTAAACACTATTCTTCGGCTGCAGCGAACAAAAGAAAAAAAGACAAACGCTTAGAAACATCGTTCATCTTTTCCGTACTGCAAACAGCGGAAATTGGCCAGAAAATCGACCCCCGCCTTCATTATATGCTATTAAGCAAATTTGCTTTTTTCTTAATAACAACCTGAGGCAGAGTGGGGCTAAAAACATATTGTCAAGAATTCTTATCAACAGTGGAAGACAAAACGTCAACTGTATTTTAGAATCTAAGGCAAATTACAAGAGAAAGTGTCAAACAATTGTATCGAAATCCTGCCTGAAATGGGTTCGTGTCTGCGAAACATGCAGTCACTTCATTTTTTTTTCTTCAAAGCAATAATCAGCACGAATTTTCCTGTACATTACTTTTGGAAAGATGTTTTATGGGGGAAATACTTAAAAGTTATCTAACTCAAGTAAAAAATTTTGAGCGGTAATTTTTCTTTGTTTTCCTGTTGTTTTCATGATATTGCCAAGTCTGTGGCCTCTGAACTTGCTGTCGGACTCTTGTAAAGAAGTTATCTCTTAGTGAATCAAATGAACAATTTGGCACACTTGAATTGTAAAATGGACAAGGAAATGATCGTCTGGTGTGAAGGTGTGAAAACACAAGCATGGAAATTTTGTTCACAAATTCAGATACCTTCTGTGTATTACCTGATCGAATTACGGAGGGCGGGTTTAAACGTTTTAATTTCCTGTGAAGCTTTAACTCTGTACATAGGATTATGCGCGCGTGCGTCATTTAATCAGAAAGCTGTTTTGTTATCTCCTTATCAGGGCCAAGGCAACTTAAAACAACTTTAGCACGACAGACTTTCTTTCTATGGTTCATAATACGTTCAGGAAATATCTAAACATTAAAAAAAATATTACGCTTTATAATGTAAGATCATGAATGTCAAATAAACTTTAGAGCGTTCCAATGATGATAAAGTTATGACTAGCAATTTGTGACTGAATTCAAAATAGTGCATCACCTTCACTACCATCGCATTCTACACTGCTCCCAGCTTTCTTCTGAATAATTCCGGTTTTCTACACCACAAAAGCCGTACATTAAGTCAGTGCTTTAAAAATCCCGATTGCTGTAACCGATCACTAGGTCATTATAAATTATTAGTTAACATTCAAAATCAAAGTGCAGCTATTGAAACCTTATCTAAGTGACCATATATACGATCATTTGTTCGGTACAAGAATATTCTATCTTTTTAGACTACTAGTTCTAGATATTAGATACTACTTCTAGATACGTTGTAAAATAGAGGAAAGAATGAATCTAGTATATTACTTAACTTACCAGGCGAGTTGACGAAAGAGTCTTGGGTCACACATACATCACTGTCATAGGAAGGGAGGTCCTTGCACACAACATCTTCTGGCCATTTTCCTTTATACTTTCTAATCGTTGCCATGCAGTCGGACACGACTTTCTCGCAGACTGATCTACACGGTCTAATTGGCCTGGATTTGAACGATGGAGCACATATTGGCAAGTGGTACGAACACAGGAAAAAACCTGCCTCCGGTGAACAATTTATAGCAACGATGGCGCGAAAAAGATCGATTTTCTGACGGGCGTGTTTCTGTGACAATTGCTCCAGTGCGTTTGGGAACATTGTCATATTATAGGGCAGGTATCGTTTGCAGAGAGGGACCTTAATAGGCTCACAGCTACGACTACTGGCCACCGTTTTCAAGACACCAAGGATCGCAGTGATAAAACAAAACAAGGTTGTTAAAGTCTTCAGGGAATGCATCTCAAGTGCTTAAAGCAGAAAGCAAATGAATGTTACTTGGCTTGCCCTCTGTACTGACCTCTATTTCTTAGTCGACGTGCTCTTAAACTAAAGCCCTTGAGTGATATTGTCCGAGAGCCTGCATTACCTTATATAGAGCAGGCGCAAATGAATGTTTATTCAAAATGATCGAGACCTATATATAGGAAAGAACGCCGCCTAGATGCGCGAAACCGGCTTCAGTAAATACATAGTCATGTAAGCCCCCTGATTGATGGCCTGCTTTTTCAGACTTTCGGACGTTCACCAACCCGTTATGCTGGCATCTCTCTGAGACTCGTTTTTTACTTACTATAAAATGGAGCTCTAATCATGAGTGTGCTGATCTTAGGCTCAGTGATGTTATAAGAAGCTAGGCGCCACCATATGTTACAAGTATATGGTTTGACCTTGTAAGCTCTAGAGAACAAAGCAATAAAACGCTTGTTATTGACTAATTGGGTCTTTTACGAAACCGCTAACTTGAATTAAAATTTATAATGTAAACGGACACAATTCAGTACGTCTAATTTAGGTGCCGATCAATTTGACTGAATTTGTGAAATACCAATGACCACACGGAAGCGCCGTTGAGTGTCGTAGGAACTAAGTGAAAGAGCGGCTATTAGTACCACCGGGTTATTCGGAAGAGTGATTCGAGTACTGAACCTTTATAATCTGAGAGTCAGTTGAAGATATCAGTTCCTCAAATCATCAAATTCTCATCAGCTTCATCTATTTATTCTAGTTCAGCGGCAACATCAAAGAATCTGTCTTGTAATAGTCGTGGACTTTTAAATGGCGGGAAATAGAAGCGGCGAGGGCACGGGTTTGGACGATTCCTGACACTCACTTGCAAATGAAGTAGCAGCTGAGATAAAATTATATTTATACTTCATCTTAAGTAGAGCAGGATTTCCGGATGTTTTACTTAAAATTCGAAGCATTCATGTCGCAATGCAAAAACCTTTTAAATGATAGCTTTGTTAGGATGTGTTTGTAATGAATTAAGACCGGCTGAGAAAATAATCCAGCGGAAAAGAAGATTTATGCACGCGGATTCAAAATAATATAATCAACTCTTTAAGCTATTTTGATATAGATTTATCTTTTGTTGTTACACGAGAAGTTTGTCAGTTCCTTGGAAGTTTGCAGTGTTCCCTAAAGCAATTTAAAACACAAAAATAATTGTTTTAATAACCTATAAGAAAGTGGGAAAAGAAGACAACCTTTTGGCATTAAACGTAACTGCACTAACTGCACCACTAAGAAGTCAGTTTCCGGTATCTTGAGCATTTGTCATTAAAATACAGTAGATTCGTTTCAAACCACTTCCGTAAAAAAATGACTACTGTTTTTTTTATCACCCACTGCATTTTTGGAATTTCGTTTCCAGGAGTGAAAAACTTTGTTCATCAGACACTTAATCACAAGCTGCTTATTTATTTGGAACCTCAATATAATTAGCTAATAACTCAGGATAAAATTGGACAAACACAGATGAGGTTTAATTCCACGATGATTTCTCCGCAGCTAAATGACAAAAAAATAAAAACGTTTCTTGATGTTCTCCAATTTCAGAAGGTTTTTAAACTCCATATTGTACAAAAACTAAAGGAAAATAAATAATAAAAGATATATAATCGAAGGCATTTTATCTCATAAGATAATCGTAATACAAGTGGTGAAGGCCATCTTTTCCGTTAGTATTTCCTTAAGATATCAAGCAAAAATACCACTGGTATTGCAAAAAGAATGAAGGATTTGGCCGATTCAGTGCTTAATGATACGACAGGTTTAAACAGAACTCCACGGAAATTAGTGAGTAAAAACGATTATTATTATTATTATTTTTCTTGCTACTACTATATTTTTTATGTTTTTTTTTTGCAGGGTAAAGAGCTCAAAAAGCCAACCATGTGTTTTTCTCTCTGAATGATGTAAGACGATCAGAAATCTTCAAACTTTATAGCGGAAGGATACTTTTATCAGATTCGCAGAAGTATTTTATTCAGCGCTAGATGTTAGCATAAACAAATATAGCTATAGGCCCATTTTTTCTATGGACCCATTTTCTTTTCTTTGTTTTTCTCTCTCTTTCTTTCTTTCTTTTTTCACCGCTGACCGGACGTTGACGCTTGATACCTTGGCAAATTGATAGCAACTGAACTGTCTGCAGTCAGCAGAGCGAGACGTACATATAGCAGTCGTGATAATTTCTTGGCAAATAAAAAGTGAAAACGCGTTTGATAGAGTTAAGAGGCCAAGGTTTTGTTTGTTTATGTAAAGGTAAAAGTGATGTTTGAAATGTAAAAAGTTGTAAGGCATTCGGTAAATTGATTTCAACCTTTTCTCCCTTTTAAAACAGACAGGACATTGAGAATTATACTAGAATATAGTGTGTACGCTCTTTTCGGCTCCAGGCCGCAAAAACTGGTATAAATTTGTGAATTTTCAATTTTGACCCTGATAATTTAGTCATAACGCACAAGTGTATGAAGACTGTTAAGAAGGTGACACAATCTCCCATGAAGAGATCTATACTGAGCGCTCTTTTTCTAACTTAGCCGAAAGTGCTTCAGTGAAAACTTACGACGGAGTTTGTACTCTTTCATAATTTTTTAGAAGCTGCAGCCAGCTTTGCGCTAAGTGATCGACTTAAAAATGCGATGTGGGATGTGTGTATAGTCTAAGTGTGATGACAATCTGAAGACACAGGAAATATAACAAGCATTTTAGCTGTCAAAGCAGAACCTCATTCATAAAATACCAGAGATTTTCGCAGACTTCAAAGCACATTTGCCCAGCTTATAATCATCAATTGTCGTCTTTAATCATGTCAGAACACACCTACCAAGGTATTGTCTCCAAGTCAATAAAAATTCCAGATTTTTAAATAGTTTTCCGAGTTATCCATTGAACTTGGGGGTAAATTTCAAAGAGATTTACTTTTAGTCAAGCTTAAGCAAGCTACAACTATCAAATTCCGCTCAAACAAGCCGTAAAATTCCAAAAATAAGCCCCTCCAAATATAACCCCCTCCCCCCCTCAAACTCGTAACTCAAAAAACCGTCTGATAAATTGCCCCTCCAAATACAAGCCCACGGGGACTTGTACTCGTAAATTGCCCTTAAATTCAAAATAAAACAAAGGAAAAACTGTATACTTAACACATAAATTGTTGCATTTGCCAAAGAACTATTACGTGTGCCAAATGACTGCAGTAAAAAAGTGTCACGGTATATTTAGTGCTGTTTGCGTAGTTCACTCTGCAGTCTTGGCTTGGATTTCCTCGTCCATATAGACGTAGTACTTGCAGGGGGAAGGTTTAGAAAGATCTACATCCTCAAGGCGAGTTTCAGTAAAACTTGCTGCAAATTGCTGCCATAAATTTCCTTCCAACTATAAGCCAGCCCAATTGATTTTGAGACGCATATTTCCCTTCCAGTATAAGCCTAGCCGATTTTGAAACGCAAATTTCCCTCCGATTATAAGCCCCTCCAAAAAGGGCCTTTGGATATAAGCCCAGGGGCTAATTTTCGGAGTTTGCGGTATTCCACCTCAGGTCTAAAGCACCCCAGGGCTCAGAACTTCCCGAATCAGCAAATTCTACGTTTGCAGCATGAAGCGGTCTAGAATGGTGGCTAATCGATCAACTCAATCGTCAAGACCCCAACTGAACTTTTAAAAGTTTAACTAGCTTACTTTGGCGGAACTAATCAATCAAAGGACGTCCTAGACGGAAATAACAGTAATAAGTTTAGCGCTAGCTACTTGCAGACAGTCCAGGGGGGAGCAGGCCGATGCGGATCTTTGTCTCGTCATCGTTTAACTGCAAGTTGTTGTGCAGCATTCAGGCATTCACACTACTGAAGGTCGCCAACATCTGAGGTCTTAAACGCACATGCAGTACATTTGTGTGTCGTCAGCATATTGATGGAGGAGACTCCTTGATGACGCATTATGTCCCCAAGGGGCGCCTTGTACATAGTGTGCAGTAGCAGTCCAAGCAAGGAATCCTGAGGAACACCGCAAGTCAAAAGACAACTGGCTGATCGTTCACTAACAATGGATACAAACTGTGTTTTCTTTCTGCTAGGTACGATGTGAACCACTGACAAGCCAAAATGAAAAGTGACAATCCCAAAGCGGTTGAGCAGCCTCTGGAGGAGAATCTGATGGTCTACTGTATCAGACTCGGCAGACAAGTCGAGCATCATCAACAGGACCACGCTCTTGTTATCAGCAATCGAGCTCAGGATATCATTTTTAACCCTAAATAAAGCAGAGTCCGTGCTGTGAGCTACTTTAATTTATAGGCCGACTGGAAAGGCTCAAGTAGACTGTTCTCGCTCAGATGACTGACAACTTGGGGGGCTAACACTCTTTCGCATAAGTTAGATGTAAACATAAGATTGGATATAAATAATTATTGAATATTACATAAGTGCCGAAGCCGACACCTCAGTGACAGAACAGGTGATTTTCTCCCTACAGACGTCACAGCTACGCCCTCCTCAACTGGGGAACGTTATCATAGCACATTTTGATCTTTTTTCCATGGTCGGTATCTCCACATTTTTAAACAGCCAATCAGGATATAACCATTCAGGTGTAACAATTGATGTGTATCAGACTGAACAGTCACGATATTTCGAAATGTCGTGCTTTAATTATATTTAGGATTTTCTCTTAGCCTATGAACTTTTGCAGTTTTTTCATTTGCACATCGAGATTAAAAAAATGTTACAATAAAAAATTAAAGGGAAACTGTATGGTGGATAGCTTACTCTTTCTTCCTGTGTCGCCATAGGACCTAATTTCTATTTAATCAACTTATTTGCCGAACACTATATAGGACATATAGGCCACTCCGGCGTAAAGTAAAAAAATTTATTTCAAGGGTAGAAGAAGGAAAACGTTATCTAAAGGGTAGCTTGACGTTTTCTTTTTGGGGGAAAGGAACAGCAGAAGCTGTAAAAGAAACGAAACCTACTTACCGTAGAGGGTAAGACCATGTTGAATTCAACTTTTCTTTTGATTCCGAACCACTGAAGCATAAATCACGTCCATATACGTGACTTGTTACTCCAGGCCAATAAACTCCTGGTATAAAATTCAGCTTTACGGGGAGTAGAGCTCACAAAGCTTACCATAAAGCGTTATAAAGAAAATCTTTACGCCACGTAAGTCAGTATAAATTACTTCTTTACTCCAGCTTTACTGCACAATAAAGCTCCGTAAAGTTGGACGATTATCATAACTTACGCGTCCACGTAAACTTCCGTAAAGTTAGCCTTTACAAATTCGGAAAGATGCGTAAAGGTGCATATAGCGTGTCTTTACGGTAGCATGACGCCAGCTTTATCGAACAGTAAAGTTGACATTTCGTGCTGTGTTCACGCCATATGCTTTTAAAGTAACCATATATCTCTTATGTTCCAGCGGATCGTTGCTATTGAAGTTAGTGTGCAAGTACTGCAAGCTTTAAGTGGCTTAAATCAAGTGTCTAAAATTGACCATTCGTTTTCGCAGTGCTAGTTTTCTCCTGGATCGGATAGATTAGTATTTCAACATCGTTTTGTTTCATTACTAAACTAGGGTGAATCAAGTCAGTCAAGCGCCAGATTCCTCGAGTAGAAGAAAGAAAACTCTTGAGCAAGGATATTATAGTTTACTTGCGAAAGTCTTGGCAATTGGAAAAGACGCAAGACGAAAGAAATTTTCTCGCAAATGCAACAATAATGAAGTTTTGAGTGAAATTATTGATCGGTTGAAAAGCCACTGAGTATTATTTACCGCTGGCTGTTTCCTATTTTTATTTTCATGGCTTAAAATAACTTTTCATGGTCCCTGAATATACTTTAGATAATATCAAACTCTTAGCACCACAGCAATTAATTGAATTGATTTGGGAACTAATGCAATATTTTATCAGAAATGTTGCCTGAATTGAATCGCGTCGTCGTTCTACATTTTTGCTGTAACTAATATCTGAAATTACATCTCATTTGTCGCTAACAATTTAACTGAAAAAGTTTTTAGTATTTTTCACATGCGTGGATTTTTGCATGGGTTTTGATCTTTTAATCAAAATTTATGAACTTGTGAGCGAATACTCCCCCGCCGAGAGGCTCCAGTTATGTAGCTACCATTTTCAGATAGTAGAACTTAAAACTATTTTATTCCAAGGTCTTATGACTTATATCAGTGCCACGAATGTCCGTATATCTTTTTAGTCCAGTATGCTAGTTCGTTGCAAAATTGCTAGTTGTAGAAGGTCAAGATGAAATTTCGTCTTTATCTGGCAAATACATCCCAAAAAATGTATGAATATCATAATGTCAACTCAACCCTTTTTTAAAATTACTAAAATATTTTTTTACGAAGGCCCTTTGAAATAACGGTGTTGGAAAGAACTTTAAAAAGGCAAAAATGTAGACAAGAGTATAGACTTCATGAAGTTCATGAAGTCTATACTCTTGTCTACATTTTTGCCTTTTTAAAGTTCTTTCCAACACCGTTATTTCAAAGGGCCTTCGTAAAAAAAATATTTTAGTAATTTTAAAAAAGGGTTGAGTTGACATTATGATATTCATACATTTTTTTCCTGTCATAAAGAAAGAAAATGAAGATAAAGTGGAGAAAAGAAGGTATTGATTGCTAACTGAAAGGAAGCTAGATTTTTTCAATTTGACGAACTTAACCTCTATTAAAAACTATACATTCTAAATTCTCTACAAAAGTTTATTTCATGGACTTTACCTATTAGATCAAAACTTTTTTTTGTTCCAGATGGTAAATTAACAGAAGGCTGTTTAACCTCCTTATAATTTGAACCATTGCCACAACAGTCATCAGATTGATGTCAGTTGTGGTATATCCAGTAAGCTGACTTGAAATCATTACAAATGACATTGCGTGAGTTGAATCCAGTAATACAGATTTGAAAGCACAGCAAATACAGCGTCTTGGTTTAATAAGCCGGCGGTGATCGTATACCGGTCTTGGCATAATATCAGGCAGACTGCCGCCATTCCCACTGAGTCAATCACATTTCGTGATAACACTAATTTCCGATCCTACAGAAATAGTGGCTTTCCGAAAACCAAGCACGCTAATAACCGAACCTGAAACAAAAGAAATATGTACCCTCATCTGTGACACACCCAATAAACAAAGTAAAGACAAAGAATAGAAACAGCGGGAACCCTGTCGTGCTGTAGTTACAAACCTGCTATCTTAAAAAAGGCAACAAGTTGCAACATACTTTTCAATAGGAATTCCTTTTTGTCACGAAATATCAAAGCTTTGACAAGCAATAGTGTAGGTCTTGCTCCCATTAAGAATGAATCCGTAAGGAATTTTGTGAATGGTTGATCTTATAAAACAATTGATTCTAGCCAGTAAACAAGTCGGCTTGTAAATCAGTACGATTGACTTTTTCAAATGTTGTTCATGAAATGCACGACGCGACAAGTGACGAATACAATTCCGCCAAAACCCATGGATGCAGGCAAGCCGAGAACCAGGAGAGATGGAACTCACTGCGTTGCTCATGCTCAGATAATAAGGTGCAGAGCAGAGTAATATAAATAATCAAAACTGCTTCATTAACGCGTTAGTTATTTCTTTTGTGGTTTGTCGCACGCTGGTGCTAAACCGCCGTTTATTTACTAAAACGCTAATTACTTCAGTAATCAAAGCGGCTATAGTGATTTACATATCCTTAGTTCAAACAATTTTAAGACTCCCGAAACGCAAAGAAGCTTTCAAAGGTCAATTTTGTTAATTAAGACAGCGGACCCAAGTAAAGGTACTTAAAATTACTTCTAATTATTTCTTTTGGATTTGTGGCCTCGTAAAACTCTTTTTAGGAAACTCAAAAAGCAAGAATTATAAAAACAAAAGCCTTATTTTTAAGTTCCTTGTTAAGTGGAACATTTTAACAAATAAACTACACGTTTAAATTAAATAGGAGTTTCCTTGACAATGCCATTTTAAGTCGGAGTGCATTATCCTCAAAGACACTCCATATTTTCATAATAAAGGGATTGTTGAAGCGTTTAAAGCAGGAATTTATTATCTACGTCACTTTGTACTCTTTGTGTTCATATCTGTCAGTTTGAAGTACATTGGCAAGATGAAAGTGATAACTCTCCTGGATGAGCGCACTTATCTAACACTTGCAGTAATATAGAGCTTTTAAGATGACACAACCTCCCAAAAGGAAGAGCGTGGCAGATTTATTTAAACAAGCGATAGAAGGGAATGACCTTGCACAGCTTAAATTTGCTCTGAAGTATTACCGGTCCAAAGTCAATGAACAGGATGACGACGGGGTAACAGTGCTCCATAAAAGCTGTTTTTCTGGACAGTTAGAAGTTGTAAGGCTATTAGTGGAGAACGGGGCCGAGTTAGAAATGCGAGATGACCGCGGCTGGACGTGCCTACATTACGCTGCGTTCGGAGGGCACCTGGATGTTGTCAACTTTCTCGTCAACTCTTGCATTGACGTCACTTCTTTGTCTCTTGATGGCAAGCTTGCAATAGATGTTGCTACAGGAGAAGGCATCGTTTTTCTTTTGGCGTCAGCTATTCTAAGAGCTGGTAAAGAGCATTTGCTTTTTCGTTACATGAATAGCTCGACATCTAGTCTGAACAGCTGGCCGTCTGTTAGTGACGATAGTCAGGAATGGCGGCATCCAATCCAAGGAGCAATGACGGAGGAAGTTTTACGCGCAAGTCAGCAGTTTTTGGCGCAAAGCTTCAGCGCATACTTAGATGAGAAGTTAAACTTAACAGCAAGTTTTGCGAAGGGCACAGACAACGAACAATCACTTGAATTCCCCGTCAAACCAAAGGCCACAAGAAAAACATCGCTGCCACTAAACAGTGACCTACAAGAGAATGCACCCTCAAAGAGGGTTCGTAAAATAAGCTTTAATTCGTCATTTTCTCGAGATGTCTTGCAGCGCTTTGCAGTAAGTGAAACAAATTTGGCGGACGAGAAGAACAATGTTTATCACGGAAAACTGAATGGAACTGAAATCAACAGAGCTCCGAATTTTTCTGATCTCAACAATGCAAACTCGGAAACTTGGATATATTCTAGGTGAAGCTGACAAGAACACACCTTTAAAATCTGATTGTTCCGTCATAACGATTTACAGACCAATTTCAGTATTGAATGTTGGGTTATTAAATTGTGCTCAGGGCCTTGAAGACGCAACAGGTTCACAGACAACTGACGACTATTCACAGCTAATCTCGTGACCGATGAGCACAGAGAAGAGGCCATCACAGCGTGAATACACAGCGCAAGTGTTTATAAGCTACAAGAATCTAATGCAACAGGAAGTTAAGCTCAAAGCGAGCCGCTCAAGTTATTACAGTTTCGCCATTCAAAGTTTCCATGCAATATTTTCGGATTAACATCATAATCATAAGCTAATTTCAACGCTAATTTTGGTATAATTAGTTAATCTAGACCCTATGTTTCTTATTTGAACTCTCATAAGTTTGAGACAAATATCATTCAAAAACGGACCATAAAAGTACCAATAAGGCTGTAAATATAATATCATTTTTGGTATATGTTATTTGTTATTTGTTATTTGTCGTGGTTTTTGACCTGATGAACAGCATAAAACAGAAGTTATGATAACAAAACAGCTTGCTAAAACAACTATGCGCTCATAAACCAAGGAAAAAGTTCAATACACGCTATGAGAGTATCCAAGACCCCTGGAACTACTACCATTGGCGACCAACGAAGCGTACGTACAAAATGATTTTGTTTATAGAGAATGGTCAGCGGGAAACCAACCAGCTTTACAAGATTTACACTGAATGTTATTGCGTCATGCGTCACAGAGATGCTGCATAAACTAAAATAAGTTAAATAAGTTCGAATTTTGTATGTTCCCGTTTTTTATCAGAGAATTTGATAAGATAAATTATTTACTGGAAAAAGGTTCAAACGGTGTACTCAAAACGTCATCTTTGAATCTCTGTACGCGGGTGCCAAGTTATCAAATTTCTTGAAAGAACATTTGTTTTGACTTCCTCGTTGAAACAGCACCCGGCCCGTTTGCTAAGACGTTCGACCGACAAACAGATTGTCGCGGATCCTTGTTCCCACTGCTCAATAAGCCTGTGGGGGTCAGAAATATTTCAACGATCGATTTAGTGCGACGGTTCCTGCTGGTTTGAAAATGAGCGAGTTTCCATAAATAACTTCATTAGAATTTCTACAGCGGGAAGCCTGTCTACTAAAATTCGACTTGTGGATTAAATCAAAATGTATAAGTGGTTAGGGGAAACCATATTTAGTCTGAAAATGAGACAAGACAAGTACGAATTCTAGTCGGCTGCAAGTGAAGGGAGAATATTAAATTCTATTATGGATTAGAAGTACAAAGGGAAAAAAGAGCAGGGTAAAACATTTGTCTCTAACCGAAAACTGGACTTGAGAGAAATCAGAAAGAGAAAGCAACATATTTTACTCTCAATATAGAAAAAGAAAAGTTATAAACGTTATATATTATTTTATATTTCGTCTAACAATGGTTTAAACTGAAGGGAGGTCGGCATTCCGTTCATTCCTTTGTCCCACACCCATTCAGTGGTGCGCGCCTTAATATTCCCCATAAAGTGCCTGGGTCAGAAAATTGAGCGAAAATTACTTACTTTAGTTTAAAAAGGATAAAGAAAATGGCATAGTTTTTAATAGCACATTTTGGTCTAATTTTCCTTTTCTTTTCCTTTCTTTTTAGACCATTAAAAATTATGCAATTTCCTCTATCCTTTACTCAGGAAATTTAAGTGAACCAAATGTCTATTTTTTTGAGAAAAAGGTCGGAAGAAAATAACACATTATTTTGGTCAAATGATGGGTATGGAAAATTCTGCATTTTGGTATGAAATGAATGACGGTATAAGACATTTTGGTCATAAAATAGGGGAAAGTTAAACGGAAACTGATTGAAAAACATTACCGCGTATTTTGGTGCGAAAATGCGAGGAGAAAATCACGTATAAATTTAGATTGAAGGCGTAGAAACACAATGACGGAAATGAAGTCTGATTCTTTTTATACCGGAGACAACCGGAGACTCGTACATGATGTCCATAATTAGTCATTCTTATGTCCAGGCGCCTCTCTTGTATTCTGGTGATTCCCTTATTGATCAGATATTATAGTATTTATATTATGTATATAAATAAATATATTTTTATTGGCATGTATTTTATCCTTCATAAGTATTAGATTAGAAGTATAATAATTGTAATTATTTCTTTTCTTTTTTAATTTAGCAGGACCCGGATGAAAGTTACTTTGTGTAATTCTGGTTTTCACCCTGTCTAAATAAAGTCTTGTTGTTGATGTTGACAGAAAATTTACTTTGGTGCGAAAATGATAAGAAACGATTCGATATTTCAAAATGAAGAGAAAATTACATATGTTTGTCTGAAAGCGACGAGAGAAAATTACACCTTTTCACCTGAAAACAGGTTGGACAATTAGGTATTTTAAGTTGATGTAGATGTCTAGAGCTTTCAACTAGGTCCCAAACGTCAGTAATCAGCTTATAAACGAGGGTCATTTTTGGCCTTTCGCTCCACGGCAATTACTTCGGGTCATATTTTGGTTGATTTCGTCTTTTCAGACAAATTTAGCAGATAAATATCACTTTCAGGAAAAACTAAAGGTGTTTACCTAAAAATAGATAAAAAATTCACTGGCAGATAGTGCAAACCAAACATTTTACAGCGCCGCAAAAGATGCATAATTTTCAATTTTCAAGACGTGCAAATTGGCCGTGGAGGTACAAAGTACTCAGCGAGCCCCAGAGTGGCCAGAAAATTATTGTGAATCAAAGCAAACCTATTTTAAAGTAGTTATGGTTGCGACAAAGCCTTTCACTTG
The DNA here is from genome assembly GCA_964035525.1 of Porites cylindrica. Taxonomy (NCBI): domain Eukaryota; kingdom Metazoa; phylum Cnidaria; class Anthozoa; order Scleractinia; family Poritidae; genus Porites; species Porites cylindrica. Next base: position 60,213,970 of record OZ037776.1, read on the forward strand.
CCAGAGTTTCAGACAAAATTATTTTTCACGCCAATTGAGTGAGCGGATTGGGGGGGGGGGGGGGGGGGAGACAGCCTATTAATTTGTCAACTCCCAGTCCACTAACATTACCACCACTCCCTGGTGATTCGGTTTCTCTACCCCTACCAACACCACCAGGGGGTTCCACCCTTCCGTCTCTATCATGCACTATCACAAGCTGATTCTACCCCTCCACCCTTACCACCATTCCTAGGGGGTAAAAATCTTCCTCCGCCACTGCTAGAGGTATCACGTGCTCCACTAGTACAGTTTTACAGCAACGTAATTTCCAGAAGAATTTACTCCGCCTTAACCACCACTACAGAGAGGACCTACTTTTCCACGACACCGCTGCCAGAATTTTCAATTCCCCCGCCTCCAGCACCACTGCCTTGGTGCTGAAATCCTCCTTCCCCACCACCTCCATCACTCATGGAAGTCTCTACTCCTCCTCAAGCATCGCCAGCGCCACCATAAAATTAAATTCAGTGGTAAGACTACTTGGCACAAAATGCACTTCCAAGAGAAACTAACTCTTTTAAAGTTTCAAAACCTTTCTCCTTTGATAGCAAATAATTATTCTAATGTATGGAATAAGTCGATACTAAAGATTGGAAGGATGAAATAAATGCTGCAATAAAGGACTAGAATCTATTTTTGCTTAAAATAGTTTCATTTTACCTTAACTATTACACTACCTAGGAAAACGTTCAAACTGACACAATGAATGCATTTGACTACACAGTTTCGGAAGTTTGAGTTATGAATCATGTAGTTTACTGTCGAAGCCTACCCTTGGACGCTTTTATTTGCTAATATTTATATACGGTAGTCCTTGCACTTCCCGTGTCTATTAACTAAAATTTGCCGAATTTTACTAAGTATTTTTTTCTGGTGGCTTCATCCATGATAACCGTCGCTACGATATCCCCTTCTTCATTGGCTGATGTTTCCTGAACAGTGGCCTCGTGGTACAGCCAGCTAAATCCAGCAAACAAACAAAAAGGTATATTTATTACGTACCACAGACAGGCCAGCTGAAAATCGGTTTAACACAGGAAGCTCTGTTTACTAGTTAACCTTTCCTGCGTTTGCGATTTACATTCTATGGACAAATATTCTTCTAAAATTTCTTGCAATAACGTTTGAAACTGGAGCTGGATAACATGACAGTAAATACATGCAATGTCCTGGTTAAAGGCGCTTTAACTTATAGTAGAATCGGATTCTAATTTAAAGCCCATTAGTACCCTGCCAAGATTCCTAAGCGGTGGAATAGATCACCATGGGCAAGTGCATTTAGATTATGTGAGTCTCTTGCTTTTCTTTTTTCTCTGGTGTAAAAATAGTTTAAAAAATATGATCCACAAATAGTGGCCGACTCTGGTTCTTTCTGCAACAGCAGGAGCTCCGCTATAAACATCCAAGTACGCGAACTGCTTACAGTTGATTTTAATAACAGAAATAGCAGGTACCAGTGTGTATTATTCGGTATACGAAAATTCAATTGACAGATAAGTATCTTGGGCAGGCCAGTCTAAAAAGTCTATTAAAGAAATCACATTTATAATATATGAATGCTGGACTCCAATTACCAACTCAGCCCCCAACACAAATACAGTCATGATCTACTCTATTTTCTTTGCAACTGGCTTCTGGTGCAACAACTTTGACAACGTTGATCAGTACTTTAATTAAAAGCTTATTTGTGAGATTGAAATAAAAGTTCAGATTGAATAATTAGCCAAAACATTTCATATTCGAACAAAAATGCAGAACAAAACCTTTTACCGCAATAGGATTTTCGATCACGTTTTCCTACGGCGAACGTCCAGTTTGCCTTTACTACAATTTTACAAAAACCTTACCCTCATGGGTCTTCACATCTCATTTAAAACTCATTTTTAAAAATGCCATGTCAACCATCACGTGATTTGATTAGCTGTGAATTTGGCGACATGGGCATCACTTACAGCTGTATGTGACATAATAAATCGTTGAGTAGCCTTCATATAACTCACCTGAGCTGTGGTCCATCAGGAGGAATCACAAGTCTTTTTATCTCTTTCCCCGTGGATGCAATGATACCTTCTTCAATCAAGCCACGCAGCTTGTTGAGGCCAGTTTTGTTTAAAGCTGAGATTTGTGTACGGTTATTACTCTGCACTCCATATTGCATGTGTAAAGGTTCCTCATCACTAAAATGAGGAAACAAAAACATTTACTATATGGCTTTGAGTGGATGGTCGAAAACAATAATAAAAAAATGCTACTATGGACACAGCCGATGCTTTTTTTGTTTAAAAGATAAAGGAACTCTTTAGACAGAGCCTAACTGAGTGTGGTGGGAGGAGGGGGGAGGGGGCTGTAACTAGGAATCTTACAGTACACTTGACTACATGAGGTGAAGCTGGCTCCGCTATTGTTCACAGGGGTAATATGACATAATATGTGAGTTTTCGTTGATGCTGCCTTTTTACACAGGGTTCTACTCAAACTAGCCATACTAAAAACAGTCTGTGTATATAGCTGATTCAATAAAGGTTGCTTTGGGCATTGGGAATTGGGCAATAAGAAGCTATTGTTTGCTGGTCACTCCGGCAAATTGTTGCATTGTTTGGTATGCCCAAATGCCCAATACCTAATCGTCAATTCCCAATGCCCAAAGCAACCTTTATTGAATCAGCTATGAAAAATGTCTCGAATGTAGAGTTGAACGCAGATAAGTTGACTTTCGTCTTTCAGTGAGGAACTTGTCTCGCTAGTTGACGCAGAGCATACCAAAGATCAGCCTTATTAAGTGCTTCTATCATGTTCTCCATTAAGGGTGCTTTCAGGCTCAGCTGTTTTTCCAGGATTGTTAATACATCTTCTAACTGAGAATCACATTCAGGATGGCTGATGTCACGAACATGGACAACTAAATCCTGAAAACAAAGACAATATAGATATCATGTTTTGTGAACAAAATATGTTCTGTTCGCTTACTGCTGCAGTTTTACAAGGACTGATGAATAGGAGAGACCTACAGAGTTGGCAATATCCTCCAGTGTTGCTGAAAATGACTCAACAAGTTCAGGTGGCAAGTCTGAAACAAATCCAACAGTGTCTAAATACAGCACAGTCATCCCAGATGGAAGTTTTCCTGGATGCCCTGTGACATCAAGAGTTGCAAAGAGCTTGTTTTCAGGGTACATCTTTGCTTCACCAGTCAAGGCTTTAATCAGTGTTGTTTTACCTGCAACAGTTTAAAAATCAAAGAAATCTGTACATGGCACTTGTTATTAGATTTGATTATTATAAAAGGAGCAAGTACCAGGCAAGACCAGAGGTTTCACGAAATAGGTGTGACCAGGCACAGTCAGGATTTCGTACATTAAATGCTTAGCTAATGCTTAACCGTTTAATGGTAAAATCCGTTTACTAACTGTTTACCATCCACTTAAAACGGGTCATGACAATCCTGTGAGTTTTAAAATTGCAAAATGGTAACTTGGTTACCCACGGAGCACTGAGGATTTCTTAAGAACGTGTCTGTGCTTTCCAGATCGAAATGTTCAGGGTTTTTAAAGAAGAGGGAGAACCGGAGTACTCAGAGAAAAACCTCTCAATGACGGACGGACGGACGGACGGATGGATGGATGGATAGTTTAATTACCAATACTTTGCAGCGCAAAGGCTGAAGTGTGTATTTACAAATGATGCAATTGATAAATTGTTCTATCGTTTAACACTTTTGGTTATCCGTTTAATCGGATAAGGAAACCTTTTAAATTCTCTAATTTCCCTTTTACTATCCCTAAAAAATCCGCTTATTTTTACTCGTTTTAACCTGCAAAGCGTTAGAGTGAGAAATCCTGTGTCCAGCTACAAATGTCCAGCTTAGTCTGAAGCACTACAAACTCAGTGTATTTACTAAACTATGCATGTAATCTGTGCTCGAATGTAGCTGCATCAACACTGAACAGTATTGCGGATCTTTACCTGCATTAGTATATCCTACAACTGCTATTATTGGAACATGCCTCTTATGTCGTTCATGTCTAAAATGGTCACGATGTTTCTTGATAGACTGTAACTTCTTTTTCAGCTTCTGTTCTCGCTCAAACAATATCCTTTTCTCTTTCTCAAGATCAGTTTCCCCTGCTCCACCAATAGCATGTGTTCCACCCCTTTGCTGATCATAACTACTATTCACTTCTCCTCCTGCATGTACCAGTCTGGATCTGAAATTAAAATTAAAATAAATAAATATAAAAGTCATGTGACGTCAGTTATACGTAGTTTACTTAGCCTTCTCTTCCGATTCTGGTCATTGTTTTGTGGAATTAAGCCATGTAACTGACTGTAAAGAAGGTATAGTGAAGTCAATGAAGTTCTGAAGACGACTGAGTAGTCTTCAAAGATGACAATCCTTCCTATTTGCCACATCTCATTAAATTATTCTACATTCTTGCAAATCCGTGTACATCATACTTGTCAATTAGGCCACACAAATAGGGCGGACACTTTTGAATGCAAAAATTTGCATGTTTGAAGATGAATAATGGGTTGTGCAAGATTATAGACAAGTTTAAATTTCAGATACATATTTTACACATATGGTAGAACAAGAAACCACAAAAAGAAATTCACGTCATATACATACATGTACATACACTTTAAGGAATTTTTCTCTTACATACATGAACCACTTCTTTTTCTTAGGGGAGACCGTTTGAAGTACTAGAAAAAAGTCCTTAACAAAGGATTTGTTTGAATTTTTCTCTTAAGATAAGAAATCTTAATTTATGCATCAGTCAACTGAAACTCCAGCCCCTTGACCTCCACGACTTGGGAGGGAATTTAAAGTTGGCCACATGTTAAAACACCACTAATTTCCAGGCTCCCCGGGCCAAATAGTTTGTTAAAAGCCCCATACAGCAGGGCATTATTAGCTTATAAACAATAAACACGATTCAGTTCGAATTTACAGTATTTGTTGGTCTAAACTGTACTTGTTCCTAAATTCAACTATATTTTCAACTATACTTACAACTGCAGTGAAATTGGACATCTTTTTATGGCTTACATTCAAATTTGATCATGGTGTGTGCAAAACAGGCCAAGGACCACTAGGGAAAGACCAGGGTCAGGAAATCCACCCTTAAGGCCTGAAACAGTGACTTGTTTTGTAACAGTGCCATGGAACTAATTCTGGTTATTTTGAAAATGGTATCTGGGTATCCCCTGGCCACCTTCCTTCATGAGAGGTGCACAGCAAATCAGAGCCTTGTCCGACTTTGGTGCAACATATTAGAGAGAGATAGAATCACATTTACAGCCTACGACAAATGCCAATTTGTACCACGTGACCAAGCTTCCCCCTAGCTTGTTGTTCACTGTTTATTTTAACAACACAAATACGTATTAGTAAGTTCACACCTGTTTTATCCACAAAAATCATTTTGGAATGCTCATTTCTTTTGGTACTTCATGCTAAATCCCTGTAGCTGTCCCCACTTCCGAAAATGCGTGCCTGTTAAATCCCCGCTCATGACCCAGGTGGAACAGGCACCTTGTTAATTCCACCGCCCCCCAGGGTCAACATGTTGTTAAATGTGTGTTAAATCTCTGCATCGGCCACGTTAAATCCCCTCTATCTCACGTTATGCCACGGGGGTCGGGGGGCCGGGTTTTCAATTGACTGATGCATTAAGGGTTTTCCTTATATATAAATTTAATGTAAATGAACTGGATATAGTCCTTTACCTAATGTAAGGTATTTCAGCTAATTCAACTTGTATCTTGGCTTCTGCAGTTTTTGCTCTTTCTTTGAATATCTGCAGCACTACGCCAAATCTGTCGAATACCTTAACTTCCCAAAGGTCTTCCAGCTCTTTATGTTGCCGAGGACTCAGCTTAGCAACGTCAATAAACACGCTGTCGAATGAAGAAGCTGAATTTCTCATTTCCTGAAACTGCTCGGTTAACTCCTCAACCTTCCCTTTCCCGAAGAACGTTTTACCGTCTAGCTTTCGGACAGGTTCCACACTTTTTCCGGTGACTATCCAGTTTTCAATCGCATCAACTAACCCACAGGCTTCGTCCAATCTATGTTCACTGGTGACATTTCGAAAGCGGTGACGACCCCATTTGAAATCAGGCTCCAGTATAAATACTTCATGGCCTTTCTTAGCGTCTTTCTCATTGCCATGGTAATGATGACGGGCTCGAAGTTTGCGCAAAATTTCCTTGCTTTCTGGGTGTTCGTCCTCCAAATCGTGTGAAGAGGAAGCGTGACTTTTCTTCGAGAAGCACCTAGTAGTAATAACAGCTGACGACATGACTACTGAGCTCAACCCGAGATTTCTCTGACATAGGGCTGTGGTAAGCGAACGGAAAAATCCTGTTCCTTTTTCACAAACAATGAAATGGCTTTTACCGAGACAAGCTAATCTCAGAGTATTCATGATTTTGCAGGCACATACAGTACAATATAGGGTTTCAAAACATATCAATCCGTCTATATGTGCAAGGCGTTGTCAAAGACATGAACCAGGAAAGAAAACTGGGTACAAATGTGGGAACGACAATCAAACTGATCAGCAGTTTTTTCTGGTGAGCAGCGTCTGCGCATAATTTTTTTCCAATGAACTCTGACGTAGACGAATGCAGTCACATTTTCCAATATGGCGTGATTGCTGGATTCAAAACAGTGTCAGTCAGTTGTCTACAAATTCATGAACTTGAAGCTTTATTTATGTGGGTAGTATCAAACATTGGAAATTTGGTAACATGGATAAAAACACGATTTGCTTTTCTAACACTTGTGAGGTAAGTTATCATTATAACGTCAGCTCACTGCTAAAATTAAGCAGTACGAACACGAAGTTGAAATTGATGTGTCTGACACCTAAATTAAGATACTTTTAAGTCTCTTTTATCCTTAAAAAAACAAATGCAAAAGTTAGGGAATACAAATCAGGGAGCTGTAGCTGACTTATTAAAGAGGGGTTTTATCTCCTGTGTTGTTCAATGAGTGAATGAGGGACAAAATACGTGTCCTCTTTACTTTATATGTATATATTAACCCTCGGACGTACAAGAGAGGTTTTTCCTAGAGGATGAAACATCAGTACCTGATGTTTTCAGTAGCTGTTGATTCATCCCTCGTGCACATTTTGAGACAAGTTTAGTGATGGTCACTTGCTGTGGTTACGAGATATGACAAGGCGGCTGCACCAGAGGCCCCTACGATTTACTCTCGGGCGACCAAAATTTCAAATAGGGAACGCGAACGGGCACCTAAAACTTATGATTCTCAGGCTAACTTCCAGTGAACAAACAACAAAATTCCAGCTGCTCATTCTGCACTTTGAAACGACAACTAAAAATGTTTGATCGTCGGCCATAGGCAAAAAATATCTCCGCTGATAAATGGTAAACACACAGTACTATGTCTTGAAATTTGCTTCTGTGACTTCAGCTGCAGAGCAGTTGAAGTTTGTTGTCAGAAATTAGCGTCGAATGAATTTAATGGTCTTCTAAAATACTTCCATAATGAAATCATGACTTTTCCTTCAGCGTTAGAAATGGTAGGTTGCTACTGCATGAAGTAAAAACTGATAAAAAGTTGTGATCTGTGGAAAAGTAAGCTGGTTTCAAATTACACGTGACATCGTTGGTTTCAGTATGCTATTAAATTTTGCAAGTTTGTAGCGTTTTCTATCTTGCTATAAACACAAATGATACACTCAGAGGTTTCTTTTATTATTATTTTATTCAGCATTATCTACAATGTAGGCCTCCCTATTTTTTGCTGTATGTTTTGTGGTAACTTTCAAAAAACTGGCAAAAACATTTCAGTTTTTGAAAGCAGCTATTTAAGATCATATTTCAATCTTTTTTTGATTTACGCAGTTGCGTGTGATGCACGTAAATACAAACCTTCACAAATAATATATAAACAGTTCAAAGTTGATAGTTCAAAAGATAGACTTGATCCAAAAAAACTGAGTTAATTCTCCAAACTTCCAGATAAAAACCTTTCTTTGGTCCTTCTTTATCGCCTAAAAACTTAACAGGCAAGTGCTGTTGGTCGTTGCGAGTGGTCTTTGTTTATATGTTTCTCGAGAAATAAATCATTTCTCAAAATCCCTTCAAGTGGCAAATATAAAAAATGCTGGTTTCTCAAAACTCAAGACTTGGTTTTTGCGTTTCTAAATTTGATTTGTTTGTGGCTCGAGTATTGTTCCGGTTTTGTCTTGTGACACAACTCTCCTTAAGCCTTCCCGACTAATCTAGGAAGATCGAGGGGCCTCTACTGTCAGGGTATAAATTGATAAACAACATCTTCTTCAAAGATAGATCTTTCCAGTGAATCCTGTCAGAGTTACAAGGAGAAAGATCGAAATAGATTCGCAAAAAAAGGACCAAATTTTTGCTTTTGTGCATGCATGAAAAACAAATAAGATGTTTAATTACATCAGATTAGCCGGAAAAATATGCCTTTTTTCTAGCAAAACTCATTTTTAGCCCTTTTTTATGCAAATTAGCTAAAAACCAGTCCAAAGAAAAGGAATTGGTGAAAAATGCAGTTTTTTCACTACTTGCTGGCCGTCACCAAAGGGTTAATAAAGTTCCCTATATTTTATAGTTGGGCTCCAACTTTTTATTTTAGCAGCTCAAAGGGCTCCCAAAAAATTTTCTTAGACAGCAGCCTTGTATGATGTCTTAAGTAGCAGGTGGTCAAGCCAGTTTTGGGTGAAAATACATGTTTGTTCAACTTCTTTCAACACTAAAAGTAAATCTTGTGGCTTAAATCATGCAAAGTGCTTATTTATGTGCTATTTTTCATGTAAAACACAAAAAAATTACCATTTCTTACGGTACATGTATTAACCTGAGTGATTGCTAATTCTTGGTAAAATCCAAGAAGGCAGCCAAGATGGCGACCATTGTTGGTGACATCACAGGACTCCAGCAGTGCCACCACCCCTAAAATATACCTCAGCTCGTTAAGAAGATCAAAGGCTTTCCACTAAAAGTAAAATCGTTTCAAAATACTGCAACACATCAAAAACTCTGGGGAGGAGAGGTTCCATGACCCCCCCCCCCCCCCCCCCCCGTACCACAGTGGGGGGTATGGTGAATGTAAGGATAAGTCATAATGTTACAGTAGATTCTGTAAATTAAACTTGTGGTTTGCACTTTGGCTTCAAATACATGATAATTAAAGAATATTCATAACTGACGATTGCCATTTTTTTCTTCTTGGCTTTTCAGATCACGTAGAAACACTTTAATTGCTATTGCATTATTTACTGTATTTTTTATATGGATCCTGTCAAGATTTATGCCTCACCATAGGCCTGGACAGCTGCCTGATTCTCCCGGTAAATAGCAAGAGCTAGATCCATTTTGTATTATTATTATTGTTGCTGAAAATATCCATAATGTTTACTTGGGATGCTTTAGTGTGATTCCCCTCCCCTTAGAAATTCTAGTTTAGCTTCATACTTTCCTTAAATATTATTGGCCATCAAAACCTCTCTCCTCTGTTGAAATTCCAAAGCCCCACCATGGCACAGGTTGGGTATGGATAGTTTTTTGGAACTACACATTTTAAATATTATTGTGATAGGAAAAAGAAACCATAAAAGGGGCTGTGAGTTGTAACAAACAAAGACAGGTAATCTCTAGCTCTCCTCATCACCAGAAGTCTTCCAATATAGGGGGTAAAGAGGTTAAGTTTGATATCAAAAAGATCTTTTTGTAACTTAATAAGATTTTGCATAACTAAAATAATAAAACTTTATTAAAAACATTATCCCATAAGACGTCACAGTATACAACCATTTGTGATTTCCGCCCCGCTAATGTCAGTGCTCAAGTCATGTTTACTTGTTCTGGAGCCAAACTGCTGATCTTAATAAATCAAAAGATACATGTAGTTTTGCCCTCAGCCAGTGAATTACGATTCTTTATTATATGGAGGAGAGTGTTTTACTGGGAACTAAACCACTCGTAGATTCCATACGCCACTTCATCCGGGACCCGAGTGGCTTATTTTCCGTATGTCACCTTTGTGAGTGTTGTATCGTTCAATGACGTCACGATTCCCGCCTTTTGCTTTTGTTGAATTGGTTTCTCCATATAATAAAAAGAACATTACACGTTTGCTCGAAGATATGAATTTTATGTTCTCGTGGCAAGAACAATATCTCACGAGTGAGCGAAGCGAACGAGTGAGATATTGTTCTTGCCATGAGAACATAAAATTCATATCTTCTCGCCACCGTGTAATATCCTCTATATACTACACTGTCCTTTTGCTTTTTCTCGGATAGCTTCAGGGCTAGTTCATTGAGAAATCATTCGTCTTCTCTGCCATTTCCTCCTTATGGTGAGAACACAAGAGGGCTGAAGGAGCTATGCTGGACTTCAATAATTTGCTGGTTGTAGCTAGTGTCACTTTTATTCCTTGCTTGAGACAGTCATGTCAAATTCTGGTTTAGGTGGCTCTTTGTGAAAGGGTTAAAAACCCTGACATTGAAACATGCACATTGTCCCCTTTGCCAAAAAACTGCCTCACTGATATCCAAATGGGCTTCATCATAGGAGTTGGCACTGCCAGTTAAAACTTTTCCTGTCAAGGTCTGAAGCTTTGGCTCAACCTCAACTTCATGGTATACATGTATGTCCTTGAGAAGGGTTGCAAACAGGTCTTGCACTTCATAATGCCTCCTATGGACAAATCCACCTTTCATAGATGACATTGCATGATCAATCTTGAAGGACATGTACCGTATTTACCCGTGTATAATGCGCACTTTTTTTACGACATTTGAGGCTGAAAAATTACGCTGTGCATTATACACGGAACCTTTTGTTTCCGAAGCGCTACTCATTTGCATAAACAAAAGAAACAATAGCAGATGGCTGTTTCCAGGACTGTTGTTATGACAAGAATATAAACTACCTATCACAGCTGTTTAATTACAATCAATAAACAACAATCGGTATTTAAAGACAATGTTGTCAAGTATCTTTATTTCAATCACTGTTAACTTACGTGATCGATTATGGCAACGAAGCGACAAAGTTATACAACATCAGAAAAGTTAAAGATTATACAGTTTGCAGAAGAACAAGGAAATCGAGCAGCCCAGAGAGAGTTTGGAATTGCAGAAAGTAACGTTCGTTTGTGGCGCAAGTCCAAAGAAAATCTTCAGAAAATGCCGAGACTTCAACGTGCCGATCGTGGAAGAAAAGCAGCTTGGCCTCGACTCGAACAAGATCTGATGGCTTGGATTACGGAGAAACGAAACAATGGACTAGCGATACTACCGGCCATGGTTAGGCTCAAGGCATTTGAAATTTCCAAAGATCCAAAGTACGAGATTCCTGCTGGTCAGTTTAAGGCTTCCAACCACTGGTGTCAACGATTTATGAAGAGAAACGGCTTGTCTTTGAGGCAGAAAACAATCAAAATATCATGAAAATTTACGGGTACTTGTAATAAACTGTTATACTGAAGAATATTTTGTTGTATTTTGCGCTGAAAATGTTTCGGTTTGTGGCTTTAATGACAATAGGAATTACAATTTTTTTCTAGAAAGTGTCTTGAAAAATAGGGTGCGCATTATATACGGGTGCGCATTATACACGGGTAAATACGGTAGATGGGAGGTACATCAGCGTCCAGCAATACCTAAGGCTGAGGGTATTGGAGAATTTCCTTTTGTTCAGGTCAAATTTTTTGTAACTGTTTACCAACTAGGGGCACCCATCATCTTTGCCAGGTTGTTTGCCCTCAATTGCTCAGGGCTCATTTTCTTCCATAGCTGCTGTAGGATGGTGTTATTCAGTTCTTCTCTGGTATTAGCAATCTTTCTCCTTGAGGTCTTGAGTTGTTCAGCTTAATTTGCATAATAGAAGGTTTTTTCGTAACACAGGCAGAGAGAAATTATCAGCATTCTATACATCCTTTTAAAAATGAACTCCTGTCAAATGTTGTAATCTAAACTAGTTATCACATTTTACCGCATATTAAAAGGGCAGCAGGGCCCAGATTTCTTATAAGACAACTGGCGACAAAATCAGTTGCAAGGGCCTTTAATTCTGACAACTGTAAAAGGTACATGTAAAGTTGAAGCTTTTCCTCCCGTTCCTCTTCCAAAACTTTTCTGTTGCTGCTGTTCTCACTTATTGTAGAGACCTTACTCCCTGCATTTTTTAGCATATGATAAGGTGTGCTTAAGTGATGTTCTGTCAAAATGGAAACAAGGAGTTGCAGATGATGATGTGATGATCACTCACAATCCTCTGGAAAAACTGGAAAGTCCGTTTTTGGCATTTGTAGGTAAGCTAATATGTAAAACACATGTATCTGCTCCTATGGATGCTATGATGGAAAGCACTGCATAATCTATGATGTGTTTACTGCGATGGGAATGTTTCTAGAAGACAACTACGTTTGTTGTACAGAAATAACATGTAAAAACTGAAGGCATATGTCCATGTATAAAATTGCACATCCAACTGGCAAAGTTTTTATGTTCTGACAAAATATCATCAGGTCATCAAGCAAACCATCTGCATCCACAGAAAGTAGTTTCACTGTAATGGCTATATGGCTGGTTTGCCAAAATGAGCAATTTTATTGCTATTGAAGAAGTGTACATGAAGGCCCAAATAAATCTGGATTTTATTTGAACTGATATTTCACTATCATTTCCCACTCAAAATTCACAATAGTCTGTGGCAATAGTGTACTTGAAGTTTTTTTACCTTTCATACAGGGAATGGAAATATTGGAGTAGTAGCATCAGACAATGCTTACCTTCATTTGGCCTTGAGACAGCCCAGTATGAACTGGTTAAAACTCCCATTTTCTCCCCTTGTGACTGCCAGACCTGCTAATTTATGGAAACCAATAGGTAAGATTGATTTTAGACATAATTGTTATCATTAAATGGCACTGATCAAACCAAATGGAACGGTTACAACTGGTGTGTAACATACGTCTATGAATTAAGTGGCCTCTGCTGGTGGGGTCAGTGTTTGGAAAACAGACCTCACAGGATGATATACGTAAAAGTAATTCAATAAATTGTTGGTCTGTTCTGATCTTAGGACTGATGGAATTTATTGACCTTTAAAACATCACTTTTAATAATAACAAATTATTATTAGTTATTCAGTTAAGTAGTGGAAAGTACATGTATGATTGGAAGCAAAAAAAGTGTTATTTGTTTGTTCTTTCCTCTTGTATCAGTTTTGGATCAACATCGAGATATATACATGTAATGATCAAGTTATCCATATTCTAGACAACCATTATCTCGTGGGTTTGGTGAATGAAAAGGTTTTTTTAATGAGGTAGATACTGTAAATGGAAGATAAGTCTTAAAACTGCACAATCATAGCCAACTCTTCCCATGCAATCCCACCTCCAGACTACATGTACTACCGATATTGATATACATGTAGAGGTGCTTGAAGTGAATTAGCATGCTGGGAAGTTGGAAAAGCAAAAGGAATTTTTTTTACTCAAAAGTGGAAAAGACTTTACATTCAATTTGTTCGGGTGTTTCTTGGTGTTGCGGAAACTATTGTTTGTTAGCTTTTGTGTTGTGGTGTGGGTATTGTTCAGTGTCTTTTCAATCGTTTGTATTACGTCATTGGTGTCCGCAACACCAAGAAACCACCATTTGTTCTTTGCAAGAAGAAATATGTCAATCATATCCTTCTTATGACAGCTACATGTACAGCTGTACATGAACAGGCATAGAGGTCATCCTCTTCTTACCCTGGCCCCAACCCTGCTTTCCTACTCACTTAAATCCAACAGCTCCCACACTTGAAAAACTGCTCCTTGGGCCCTAAATTCATTTGCATCAGTATGTTGTTAATCAACCAGGCAACCAGACATTTACTCAGTTAGTCAGTTAGACTGCAAAACAGTTGGGTCTTTTTTCTCAAAATAGCTTTACGAAGGAACAAATTGCCAGTTTTTAGATTTTTGTAAAGCACTCAAGCCTCATACTGCCTAAGTGTGCATTCTTGACGTTTGCAAAAATATGGGATGTTTTACAGTCTATCAATCCACACGCTGAGTTGACAACAGTCAGTTTAGCCCACGTGGCAGACGTTAAAAGGGGAAGGGGATAAGGGAACTTGGGCGCACGAGGGAGAAAAGAAAGGAACGCCTGCATGGACGCTATTATTTTCTCCATTTGAGAATAGTGATTGGTCAGAATTCATTAAATGTCAATCTTCGACTTAATACCTTTTTCCGATTGGTTGAAATCAACATGACGCCATTTGAGTAACTAAACATATGTCATTAGTGAAGCGTGGTGAGATTTCTCTATGGAAATTCATCCTTAGAATGCATCAATTTCAGCTTAAAAGGAGAATAGAAAAAGGCGGTTAAAGAACCATATGAAGGAAAAGGCCTGTCAGCAGACGAGTTTTACTGATTGGTTCTGAAAAGTATCATCTCCCAACGGCTTCTCGGTTTTACTCGCCAGAAGAAAGAAAGGAAAAATCATGCGTTATCTGCTGTTTGACCCGCGTTATCAACGGCAAGATAATTGAAGACGCAGCGATCTATAATTTTTGGCGATTTTTGGACAAAGACTTCTTCTTGCCGGTTATAAAACCGTCAGGAACTGACTTTAATAATAAATATTATTGTTGCCTTCTTGCAGTTCTTCGAAGTTCAGCTCTTCTTTCCCCGCCACCAGCGTTCTTTTGTGTGCTTTGCTGGATCCAATTCGTCCTGATAGAAATTTAAAGAGTGTGTGATGGCAAAATGTTTTAATTTTCCTTAGACAAACATTGCATTGAAAGTTGTGAAGAGCTGCTACATTTCTTATTAAATAGTTTTCCAGCCCGATTCCTTCAGCAACAACTTAACTCAACACACATCGTTGCAACTTTCAAGGAAGATTCCTTCGATGGACGACCGCATTTGAACTTTTTTCATAGTACCTTTTCTTTAGATTTCTTGTTTTAGGAAAACAAAAGAAAAACAGTACAAGAAATACAACTAGAATACGTGCATCGCGGCCAGAGATATTTGACAGCTAGTCATTCACAGTTGCGTTATTTTTGTTATTTTTGTTATTTTTTTAATTATTAGGCAGGATGGCAAAAACAATGGCTTCCATGCAGGCATTCCCCTCCTCCCTCCTCCCTCGCGACTGATCTTGCACCCTAATTCCTTTCCCCTTCCCTTTCAAACTCCTGCTATGCAGGCTACAGTCAGTTAATCAATCAAAATGACATTACAAGTTGGTTAGTTTGACCTGATTGAGAAAAAAAGTATTGTTTGTTTGTTTCATTGTTTTTAATAGAGGCAAGTGTTATTGATTTCAAACAAGGAATGGTACATCAATTCCAGACTTATTCATTTGTAAGTATGATCTATGTATGTACAGTATAATATATTGTATCATTCAATTAAATAACATAGTGCATGTTCAGATGCTGTAGTTCATGTGAGCCAAATTGGATTCAAATTTAGGCCAACCCAGATAAATTTATTCATTCAGGCAAGTTGAATCATATCCCTCTCTCATTACAGAAGAACTAAATTCAAAAGGGGAAAAATTGAAGTGGCATAAAAGTCCAAGTAAGAAATTATTTATGCATTTGGTTCAGCCCAGGTGAAGTTCAGCGTCTGAATCGACACTCATTCACAGCCATTATTCTCAGCTGAACCAGGCGTGGAGAATTGGTAATAATAATTGGTAATGAAATAGATAAATTAATAGAAGATATGAAGTACTGTGGTCCAAGCAAGTGCATGTAGTTCCATCTTTATTTGGCTTTTGAGATCTCAGTTTTCAATGAAGTTCTATTTTAAATTTATACTTGTATCAAATCGACACCTTCTCTTGAGTATTACATCTAAAAGGGCACTGGGCCAAGCTACCTGCTTTTATTGGTATTGTTCTACCAGTTTGCCTACTGTACCTTTTTAAGTTTGATGTAAGTGTTTTCTTTTTTAACAGAGTCATGGCTGTGTTATAATTGAGAATATTATGTATGCCCATCGCAGTCAGCCATCTGTCTTGGTACAGGAAGTTGTTGTCATTAATCATGGGGTTTGTACACAGACTTCTGTTCCTTATTACAAGTGTCATGTGCCTATTACAAGATTGAGAAGTCCGGTTAAAATGTTTAATGGTCAGCTGTTCTGTTAGTTAACCAGATTCAGATCATGCTGCTGTATGTCCTTCTAAACAAGTCTTGATTATTTTAGTCCTTATAACAAGTTTTACAGGCTTATGTTAAGGTTCTGTAGGTTTGTTCTTTCTTCTAATGCTGATACTCACAAGAGCTGTATACTTTCCTTTCCAGCATGCTGGAATCCAAGTTTTACTCAAACATGAGGGAGCAAACTCTTGGAAAGGCTCCACAACCAAGAGTTTAAGGTCACTTTTCTTTCTTTCTTTTCTGCCATATGTTTTATTACGGTAATGCATTCAGGTGAGGTTCTCATCTCTAACATGATTTTCTAGTTGTAGTAAGAGGAGTGTGTACAGTGTAGTTTTAACTTAATTAACGCTCCATATATTTATTTACTGCTGCAATAGATACTTCCTCTCACCTCTTAATGATATTATGCATATACAAGGCACCATAAAGATCTGCAGTAAGTAATATCCCTTTTTTGGCTGGTGGGGGGTGGATTACAGCTACAGTGGCCCCACTTTTGAGGAGTTCTTCATTGGAACTTTCAGGGGAGTGATAGCTATACTCCTTGGGGTATGATAAATGGTAACTTCTCAGACAGAAATTGAATACATTAGGGTACAATTTTATTTAATTCCTTAAAACTCAAGTGACACAGTCTAGTACATGTATGTTTTGTCTTATTATCTCAGGTTTTACCTTTGCATCCACTCTTGTTGTCAAACATTACTTGGTATAGCTACATTTTTATTGTTGATTTAAGCATTGTACCTTACAGTCCCTTATTCTTTGCAAACTGAACTTTCTGGGGTTGCTACACTCAACATGTCCTTGCATGTCCCCACCTCCTGGGAACGACATTGTGCATGTCTTGTATTGTTTTCATTTCAGAACTTGTCAAATAATAAATCTGATGATATGCCTCCTTTTTGCTGCAGTTTTGAAAGAACCATGGATCCATCTAAAGCCCATTATACTGTATCCCATGGAAAGATTCCTCATGTGGACACATCAGAGCCTGACATCAATGTGACAGTAGCAACTTCCAGAGTTCCTTCGGAGATGACTGTTCAAGCTCAGAGGTGTGGGTTGATTAAATTATTCAGGTCTAGCCATTTGACTTTGCAAAGGTAGCACTTGCTTCCTCAGTTATTTAAAACCCTTGGTCTGTAGCCTAGGCTGGTACTCTCCAGACGGCCTTGGTTCTACCACTTACTGAACTAATCCTCGTCTTCAGAATAGCTATATATGTACCTGACAATAATCATCCTGACAGTTGTTGTAGAGTGAGGTCAGTACAATATTATTATCCAAGAAACGAGAGATCAACGCCTTCACTCACAGCAAAGCTAAACCTTTCTTATTGTTTTGTTGTCCTTAATGACAGCTCTGGTATTTTGAGGCACTTGACAGTTGTCCGCACATCTAGTGTGTTTGGACGTGAGGCAGCCAAACCTGTCAAAAGAGTCAAGGAGATTGAACAACTTCAGGAAAAAGCAAAAAAGGTAGTGAACTTCATTCATCACTTTCCTCTACAGCTAGTCTGTCTGTAATAGCGGCTGTTGAAGGGGATATAACACCTTGATATGACATTGGAAATTCCAGCAGACTTTACAAGGAGGACCATAATCTCATGGCACCGAGACTGAAAAGCTGACCTTCCAACCATGTAGTTAGTAAAACAAAAATGAATCAGCGGAAAAAGCCTAAATCAAAACACAAAGGCAGTGACATCAAAAACAAAAAACAAATTTTAATTATTTCTAAATGTAGAAATATTGCCGCTTGATTATGGAAACAAGGCCTTAAAAAACGTAGTTTTGTTGTGTAATTTAAAAAAAAAATGCTTGTGCCAAGGAGACATAATATTTTTTTTTGGGATGTTTTTCTGTTTCTGTGTCAGGAACTCAAGGCTCTTGTTTCACTGGATAAACCTGAATCTTTGAGGACATCTCACGCACTGGCCTGGACCGAGGTACATGTACTTTTCTATTCTGTTCATAAAGTTCTAAGTTATGAATGTGGGAGTAACACTTAGTAAAACTTGCCTTTTTCCCTTTCATGAAGCACTGGTTTAAACAACTTGTTGAATTCCTGTTCCTTTTCCTATGCTGTATTACTTTTCGAGTAAAATTTGAAAGCCTGATATTCTACTGGGGTCATGTTTTTACCTTTGCACAGTTGTTGAAGACTGGCTTATTTGTGGATCCTCATCATGATGCAGACACGCCCTCTGGTTTGGAAGTGAATTCCACCCTGTATTACGTATTGTCATCATTCCCTACCCCGGCCTCCAGCAGCAGTAGCCAGACACAAAAACAGGAAATGGAAAAACTGCTGCATATTCCAGATCACTGTTTTGGTGGGCCACCAACTATGTAAGTGAGCTGAATCTACTAGCAATTTGTGTAACTTTTCAGTGAAGAGTCAAGTGCCCGAATAAAAGGCCAAATACCGATTATTATCTTGTACACTGTACGTAAGAGAGACTTTCTAAGAGAGTTGTTCGAGGGTGTTGATTACGTGGATAATGGCGAGTAAAGGTCATACGTTTAAGTCTTCTGAACAAAGCTACATAGCTGGTACATTTACATGTACATTGCAGCTCCTTTCCAAATAAGTAACATAATCTTAAGGGAATTGTTAGACAGCGATAACTCCGCTTCATTCTATTATTCTTACTCCGGATCTCATGGTCGTACTACACGTTCAAATCAGCTACATAGAGAAAAACTGCTTACAAGCTCTACAGATACGTCCATTCTTTTTATATCAGACATTCCTATTATAAAGTCTGCAGTTGAGTAAAGCGTATGATTTCCGCGGTGTTTATTGCTTGTAGGCACTCAGCCTCACTCTGGCCCATGCCCCGTACCGAGGCTGGAATTACCAAGATGGCGGCACTATGGGAAAGGCTTTTGGAACAAAATGGCTGCAGTGCGCTTGTCAGAGCAGGTTGGTAAATTTGCTTATGGATCTCTCAGTTAACAGTTCACGCAACCCTATTAAGCGGCCACTTGTATGAATTCTCAGGACAAACACCTCTCTCTAGGTTCGTCAACTACTGCGTGGGTTGTGCAGTGATACAAAGAAACAAAAAAATACTGCGTTGTGTAAATTTTTATTCCTGTAAGCTTCTATTTTTCCTGGTAAGCTTTCTTAGCTTGGTACAATGTAATAGACCAAGGATTAGCGCACTTGGTTAGTGCGCGTCCCTCTGTGCGGGAGGTCCAGAGTTCGATTCTCAGTTGTGACAACAATTGAATTCCTTCTTTTGACTTCTTTCCTTTTCCGTGTACCCGTTGAACGAAGCATTGATGGAGAGAAGGGAGGTAAAATGACCGCAATGTCGGCCTTAGGTTTGTTACTCACATGACAACTTCGAGCTACCGACGTAAAATAAAGACTCTTAAACTTTTTTTTGATTTATACTTGGCTGCGAGGCTTGGGGGAATAGAACAAGAGAAATAATCTTGAGCTCATCCATGAATAATACATTTTGATTTATACATTTATCCCCCAAATCCTCGGAGCCAAGTATGCATTTTAACATATCCAAATTGGTCTCTTGCACCATCGGTTGATGGTAGTCAATGGTACCATGTTGATGATAGTCAAGTGTCCCCGTGAATAAAAGTTCACTAGAACATATCCAATTACGAGTTTTAACATACGTTGGCGTTTTGGGGAAAGAGTTTTTGCTAAACCAATTAAGCAACTACGAAGGGCAAACTCTGAATGTCTGTACTGAAAAGGGAAAACGCGCACACTATAGGCTGATCGTCTGACAGTGTTTCATTATATTCTCCCAAGGTGCGACTGGTATCGTCCAAGCCATGACACTTAGCTTTGGTGGTCTGCAGTTCTCCGCGGGACATTTTGAATTCGCTGCTAATCCGGCCTCACTTCACACCACTATAACCTTCCGCCGTATTCACCTATATGAGGATATGGATATTTTTCTCTCGGTCACTGTCAACGAGGATAATGGGCACGCAGAGAAGTTGATAGTCAAGCCTGTTAAAGGAGGCAAGACTCCACTTTACGCATGCGAGGCGGGCTGTCAGTATGATCCCGTGGAAGTAGGGTACTAAGCGCTTTTATTTTATGTTCTAATTATGCTTGTGATTTAAACGTATATGCGGAGTACATTTCGCATAGCGAATCAAGGTATCTTGGTACTCTGCATTAGTGGCGACTTGTTTTTCCAATCGTTAGATGATACACATACCTTTTCATTATTTTCAGAGAAACTGAAGTAACTTTTCCGGTGCGCATGACCAAGCCTGTTACACCGCTGCTGTACATATCGCATAACAAATCGGAGCTGTTAGAGCTCAGAAAACATGTCTTCATAAAGGATGCCCACGAAGGTAAAGCCGGCTGTTACTCTGTCCTCTATCAACGGAGGTTCCTGGTCTGTGAGCCAGTATTTTTTCTCTGTTGAAGCAAAGGAATGTTTTCTCTATTATTTGTTCACCTTTCAGTGTTACTTAGTTGGCCCGGATGTAGATACTGGTCAAGAACTTGGTTTTGTTTAACACTATCTTTATTTTGTTTAAATAATTGGCCAATAGTCTCTTGTTGAAAATGATTATATAATCCCCTGTATTTAAAGGTAGGCTTGTTAGCCAAGTATAAACACAGGCGTTACGTTATTGCAGTGTAATGTCCTCCTCTCCTTGCCTCGCTTCCCACTGAATAGCAACTTTCTTGCCCGATACACAACCTTCACACTTCTTTGTGGCGTTGTTTTCCAATCGCTCTCTTTTCGAGCTTGACTTCAGCTTAGTCCACAGGATTTTCTTCTTTCCAGCTAATTTGGGAAAGGGTCTGGATGGATGGTCTTGAAACACTTTTGTCATTCGCCATTTTCACATCTCCGATAATACACCTTGTTTGCCCCCCACCCCCCCCCCCCCCCCCCTTCCAAAAAAAAAGAAAAAAAATTTTACACATGTTGCGACGGTTGTAATATCCAGGAAAAATAAAAACACAAAGGTTATGCAAAGTTTTGGGTGACAAACAAGGTGTATTATGGGAGATGTGCGAATGGTCAGAATGGTCAATTGTGGAATTATGAAGCTGAAAATAGAGGTGCGAGTATCTCACGTAA
Source organism: Porites cylindrica (assembly GCA_964035525.1). NCBI lineage: Eukaryota > Metazoa > Cnidaria > Anthozoa > Scleractinia > Poritidae > Porites > Porites cylindrica. Next base: position 60,235,298 of record OZ037776.1, read on the forward strand.
CATTCACTTGTTTGGTCCTCGCTCGGCTATTACATGAGTCATTAAATCTCTCAAAAATTGTTATTGATATCCATTAGTATCGTTGCTTTGATTGACTTACTTTAACTAGAATTTTTGCTTTTTGTTTCAGAATCTCTCAAGAATCGTCACGTACATCATCGTTCCGGATTGCCAGCAAAATTCTGGGTTACGATTGCGTTTTTAATTGTTGGTTTTCATCTGTACTTAGCCAAGCTAATCTATTCCGAGTGTTTTAAAGAAAAGGACATTGTGAGATCAAAGATTTACATGAGCTGACAAAAATGAGCTTATTTTAAAAATAAGGAAAATTTAAAAGTTGGGTATATTTGCATAGCTGATGCCTTTTTTTAATTATGACAAAATTCTCCCTCCTGACTCCTAAATTCAAATATTACCGATTTTATTTAACGCTGTAAAAGTTCTTTCTCTAAAATAATTGTTGAATAGGTACCAGTTTTAATAAAGAGTTAATAATAAAGAGTTTGGGATTTTTCTATCAAAGGGGAATATTTTTGGCTGCTTGCAAGTAAACTATTTTGGTTGCTTTTGTTTTTGTTTCTTTGTTTCTTTGTTTGTCTTTTTTTTTTATGGTTTTTCTTCTCATCTCACACTTCGTGCTCTACTTTGTGTCTTGTTTTGCGACAGGTAATCATTCTCCACAATCGTAACTCATGGGACATGTTATTAACACAAATGTTTGGGTTATGCTTGGCTGGCCACCCTTGCTACAACTTTGCATTGCACATTTTTAAAAGGACGGAAAATTATACAGTTTCCTTTGTTACAGAAATCACTATGAAAAGTTTTGAATACACAAAACCTACCATCAGGCTATATTTATTAATGTAAGACCGCATCAAATTTTACCTTTCCGGGAGCGCGAGAATCTTTTTCCAGGCAAGAAGAAAATGGGGCTTGGTCACGGGTTATGATAGAAGGACTAGAACTCTGTCTGTGTTCACTTTTCCTGCTTTGAAATCAAGAAAGATGGTAATTTTAAACTTGATGAATAAATGTGAAAGATGTGATAATAAGGCTATTGTTCATACGTCACCGGACGAATTTTTTACCAGTTGAAAAATTCAAGCGTCTAGGTTTTTCATTCATACGGAGCCACCTAAACGGTAAGAAAATTTAGACGCCTAGCCGTTGAAAGTTCCTTGTAAACAGAGCGAAAATATTGAACGGTCCCATGTGAGCAAAGTTTCTGCCGGTGAAACTGTGTTAAAACAGCCGGTGCCTGCCGTGTGAACGTATCCCAAGTATCTCGAACATTTGGGCTTTCAAACACCGACTTGGCTACCTTCCCTACTGATTAAATCCAAATATAAACGTTTTCCTTCAGTGCCTGTATATTATCTGCCGTCTTTTAAAGGAATCCAAATTATAATTAACTATTATTCCTCGAGCCCGAATGGGCTCTGAGTAAATAGCCCACGTGGCCGAAGGCCGAATGAGTTATTAACTCAGAGGCAATGAGGGCGAGAGGAATAATTGTTTTAGTAAACTCCAACTAGTTGGTCAAAAAATATCGAGAATAAAAAATCCTTTCTAGTTAAAGCTAGATTTTAATCCTTTTTTGCCGCCAAACATATAGCCTAGTAGTAGCTCAACCAATCAGCACGCAGCATTGACAATAGACCACTAGCTGGATTTTACTAATAGTCGTTAGCGTTTTTGCCAGAAACACAATTTCGGTGATGTAATTGTTCTCCCTCTCTCACTATTTTTTCCCACTTTCTGAATTCGCGCCAAACTCCACCATCTGAACGCCTGGAACAGGCTAACGGTGTAATAGCATTGGAGTTACGACTATTGCTTCATGCTTATTCACGTTTTAGATAGGAGCCACATCAACTACTGCAGATAAACAAGTCAACAAGCTGCTTCGAATGCCACCTAGCACCAGTTCTAGCATTGATATCTTATTTCTGTGCCAAGAGCGTTCATTTCTCGTCGCATTGAAATCAAGGTTCAAGCAACTCTTAATTAAAAAGATTTCTTTGCGAAAGTGCATTGTTACCCATATTTTTTACCCGACTTCGTGTGGACTGGGCTTTATATCACTCTGATTTCGTGTGGGAGAAGAGAAACTCATGTTTGAAAGAGAAAAGCTCAAAAAGATAATTAACGGGTTCGGTACCGAAAAGAACTGCATGGCTGGACTACAAAAGTATTAAAAATAAAGTTAATTACGCAATACTATAGAAATTACTTTATCAGAGAAAATTCAAACTGAAAACATAAATCAGACATGGAAAGGGATTTAAAAACAATTTACCGAGTAATAATCTAAGTACAACGTCATCTAAGGTCTCGGTAAAGGAAAACGAGGTGCCCACAGAAAAAAACTATAGTCGCGCGAGTATTTTCGCTACAAAGGCAAGTTATATATCAAATTAAAGCTAAAAGACTAAATTACCTTATAAAAGATTTTATTTCATCGAATTTCAAAAGATGCTTAAGTTTTTTGCTCTCGAACTCAGAGGTATCGAGTTTACTGCTGAAGCTTCAGCCCTTTCGCGTTGTTAAATATTCACTTCCTTTTTATTGCATGTGATTGACAGATAAAAGACCTAAAAAAGGGTGTGAGGAATTTTCCGATTTCCCTTTGTAACTCATTTTATGTCAGTTTCTTTGCGTAAATCGCGCTCGAGATTCGACTTTTTAGATTGAAATGCAATAATTCCGCTAATACGAGACATATGCAAATTTCCTCACACACTTTTTTAGGTCTTTGATCTGTCAATCACATGCAATAAAAAGGAAGTGAATATTTAACAACGCGAAAGGGCTGGAGCTTCAGCAGTAAACTCAATACCTCTGAGTTCGAGAGCAAAAAACTTAAGCGCCTTTTGAAATTCGATGAAATAAAATCTTTTATAAGGTAATTTAGTCTTTTAGCTTTAATTTGATATATAACTTGCCTTTGTAGCGAAAATACTCCCGCGACCATAATTTTTTTCTGTGGGCACCTCGTTTTCCTTTACCGAGACCTTAAAGACATAGAATATATCAACACAAATTATACTACCCCTGCCATGATATTGGAAATGCTTAAATTCCCATTTTATTGAAAGTGGACCGAAACTTGCTTCCAAGTTGCCTTATATGTACAACGTATTGCTGCAATGAGTTTCTTTAATAAACAGTCATGTATTTATTTTTCTCAAAATAACGAAAAAGCGACGTTTTGCGCTCAACAGTAACACCAGTTTTTAGCACACTTACAAAAATGTAAGTAAATTAACAGTATGTTGGTGATATTTCAAACTTTGAACTGGGAAAACAACAATCTTTGCTTAGTTTTTTGTAAATAACACAATGAACGAGTTAGCCTCCCACGTAGGTGACGGGAGAATCCTCGCGTGGCCTAAAATTGAGAGTGGCGTCACGAGCGCCTTGGTAACACGGGGTTAACACAGGGTGGTTCCCAAGCTTCTTTCATCTACTGTCAGCATAAGCACTGCCTAGCTTGTGCATTACTGTAAAACTTACATGTGATTTTTTAAAAAACTCCCTGGCTTTAACTCGTAAGGATTATAAATTACGTTCTTTAACACTGTACATAACATGGGATGCTTAGGTTCGAAGGAAGATAAGGATTCTAACGGAGAGAAAACCGAGGAAAAACCAACTTACAGCTGGTAAGCTTGCCTCCTGATCTATCGATCGTAATCTAAAAACGCTTGCTCTCACCGTCTACTTCCTTAAACGAATCTGTTACAGTGTGATATAAAAAAAGAGAGAAAGATAGTCGACAAGATCAAAGGAAATTCACGCACCAGCTGTTTTAAAAATTTACTTATGATCATTCCAGTTCTTGCTGTCACCTGGTGATAGCACAGGCAACCCAAGGTTGGAGATGCGATAATCAACAAGTTGACCCACATATGTTATGAAAGGCTATCATAATTTAAAAATAGACTGTTTGATTTCCAAACGTCATCACTTTAAGTGCAAGTTTAAGTATTCACGTACGTTTAACCTAAATTTAGGTTAGGGTGGAAAAAGGTGTCAGCTTGTGTAACCAACACTTCACCCAAGTAGATGGGTCAAAAGAGTCCTTTATAGCTACTCTCTTTTGTTTTATAACGTTTCAAGTTTTCATTGACCCATGGCATCATCTGAAGGAGTGTTAGTACTGTGGATCAGAAAAAACTCAAAAGTATGTAACAAAAATAATAGAAAGTAGGTTGAGTTTGATCGTCCAGGTGAACGTAGTCCTGAATAGGACTCTTGTTGTTGACAGTGAAAATAATAGAGCAGCTAAGGCCTCAAGATTGTGCTACTGGCCAACAATTTAAACAATTTTACACATCTTTCATCTGAATTCACAAAGCACTACCGATCTTCATTGTGAGGTTTGAAAGCATGCAAAACACTTATTAGGGAAAAAAGAGAGGGACAGTGAAACTTGTATATAATGAAATCAATTACAGGGACAAAAGAGCCAAATTGGATCCAAAAGACTACTCTATCAGTAATGTAACAGGAGAAACAGTTGGGAAACTGCCAGGAGAAATAAATGGACAGCAATTTATTATCCAGAATTGCCAGGTATTTTGAAAATTAAAAATACTGTAATACATGTATACTTATCAAAAAGGTAACAGCGCTTTTTCACCCCTACACCCTACAATTTGTATCAAAATCTCTTTCTTTATTGACACAACTGTTAGGTTATGTAAACATGGTTCCTATAACCGTAGAAACCCAGCATCGTTTACCCTAGAAAAAACAATACATTAATGTTTAGTACATGTTTTTGTTTGTGCAGGGCTGCAACATTTTTATCTTGGATCACACAGACTCTGTAACAATTGATGATTGCATCAACTGCCGTATTGTCCTTGGGCCATGCGGAGGAAGGTTAGCTAGTGTATTCTTTTGAGTTATTAAACCTTAACGGCCATGCTATAATATGGTTGATCAATGCAAGTACAGTGTGCACTACTGTTTGAAAAGAGAGTAGGATGTTTCTTGATTGGAATGGTTTGTCTGACTGTTATCATTTCACTCATTGCACATGGTTTCCACTTCAGGTGGGTTACAGTAAACTCATACTTACATGTAAGTTGACTTATTGTGGCCGCCAGTGAAGCCTTCTGTGATGATGTCCAAACATACTGCAGGTCTACACTGCACATGCCCAGCTCTCACCTGTGACAGAACTCTTTTCTCTTTTGCGTTATAAGGAGTAATCAAGTTTGTCATTAGTCACTAATGATCAGAACTACATGTATTATGCATACCATCGCCAGTCAAATATTTTCTAAGTACATGTAATTGTTAGTATTTTAATTATTACAGCTGAGGCACATCCAACTATTCTGCTTGCCATAGCATCACAGTATCCTCTATTAGACATAAACAAGGAATCATGCATGTAATTCAGTTTTGCTTCCTTGCTTCTTGTCTGAAGTTCAGTCTTCATTGAGAAGCCCAGTTTGTGTACTACAAAAGAGCGTATTGTTATGTTTTATTGTTGTTGCAGTGTGTTTTTTAGGGATTGCAAAGACTGCAAAGTTGTGGTAGCCTGCCAGCAGTTCAGGTGTGTTTGCTTAATTAACTTTTCTATTAATGCATGTATGAAAATTTTTTGTTGTTCTTCACTGTATCCTGTGGTAATGCATTCATTCAGTTCTAATACGTGCAGTGAATCTCTGTGTGGTGCTGCCTGTAAAAATGAAAAAGGAGTAAAATTTACACCAAGGAGCACCATATTTTGATGAGTCACTATGACAAACTATAATCTGTTCTACTTCTTAGAACTCGTGATTGTAAGAAGATGGACTTCTTTTTATGTTGTGCTACTCAACCCATTATTGAGTCGTCAAGTGGAATGAAATTTGCTTGCTATCAGTATTTTTACCCTGAACTTGAAGGTAAGAAAATTATCATTGGGTTGAACTGGCCAGCTGAAGTACCAGTATACAGACATGATTTTACATAGTCACCGTCAACATTCAAATTATTATTTTTATGTTACTTGTCCTTGATATGTACAAGTACTTTGCCTTTGATTATTATAAGTATTCTATTTACATACAGCATTGGTCTTCAATTAGATAGTATGTAATCAAATAAATGGTGACAAGTGAAATTAGGTTGTACAGTGGAACCTTGATGAAGGGCCAAGGGACTGGCAATTAATTTGATTGCTATAATGAAGTTTCATTAAAATACGTTAAATCGAGGTTGCAATGTAATTCCACTTGAAAATTCCTTGACATTTCCACTTCATTTTATAACACTCAGAGAATCTTTTAAACCTGGATGCCATATTGAGATATACAAAACATTACCATAGCAATAAAAATTAGTATATATAATATAATAAATTTCATATGTGAAATTGTTAGTTAATGCTGGCAACACTCATAGTAAGCAGACAGTTCTACTTTTTCTCCAGCTTCTGTATGCAAGATTAAATCATACATTTGAGAAGTGATGCATTTAGTGAAAATGAGAGACAACCATTTTATACACACACATTGTACTCAACTTTATAATAGTTAAATACTGTGTAGGTTGAAAAAATCAAATCTTTGTTCAGTACTGTTTGGAAACTTTAATTAACTTTGTTTAATATACGTTAAACTGCTCAAATTTGTCCTCCTTCAAATATGTACCCCTAGAAAATACCAGCCCTATGGGTGTTTAAAAATAAGTGCCCCATTCAATTAAGCACCCCATAACCCTCCCTCAAGAAAGAAAAAATCACCAAATACACATGTATGGTACATACATAAAGAAGGATTTAGAGGACCTTAGAAGAGCGGGACTTTGAGAGCGGCGACCTTACATAGATTTGTGTTTCTTTTTATGCAAAAATGTAAATATGTTATAGTTTAAACTGTTACAGTGTGCATTTTATTTTGACGTAAAAATGTTTAGCCAGGTACTAATTTGGAAATAATTTTACAGTGTATGGCAATTTTAACAAGGAGCTTTTGCTTCTCCCTCCTCCACCACACCACCAGATTGGACAGATCTGGCTGAAAAGACAATAATTATTATTAGTAACCAAAGAGGAGTTTATTTTTCAGGTCAGTTTGATGCAGCAAGGTTAAGCATATTTAATAATAATTGGAGTAAACTTTATGACTTTACACCTGCCGCTGGGGAAACCACATGGAGCTTGTTACCAGAGGTATTTAAGAAAACATAAATGGTGAATTATGATAATGAACTTAGAACATTACCTACTTGTTCATTAATTCTTGGGTAAAAATGACATTTTCTTGTTAAAATTAATTTCCTTCCTCAAAGTCCTCTATGGTGGCCGAGAACTGCCAATCGAGAAATCAATCGAGAAATCCACATTTTGAAGGAATTATTATTTTCTATTTCTATCTGTAATTAGTTTCCACTTTCTTTTTAACTTTTATTTCAATTCAAAAGAAAAGCGAAAGTAAAATCAAGTAAAATCAAAATAAAACGAAATGAAACCAAAGTAAAATCAAATAAAATCAAAATTAAAATCAAACAAGACGCTATGGCAGCGTACACTTCGGCACAGTGGTTGTGGGTTAATTGTGAATGCGAAGGAATAGTAAGAAATGATCCAAACAAATACCCTTACTTTTCTCCTTTTGTGTAACAGACGTCTTAACGTCTTCACCGGAAGTCTGCTTGGTGCATGACCGCGTGGCTATATACCCAATTCGATTATAATTTCTGTCATAAATATATTGCGCACGACGACATCTCAATTCCACTTCCTTTATTTCCTCTACAACAACACTTTCCTTAATGTCCAGTTAACTCCACAACTTCTCCAGCAACGTAACTAACTAACATCAGTACACTCCCTTACAAAACTTGCTGAAAATGCACAATCTACACACCGAGGATAATTCGTGTATAACATCGCAACAAAACATTTAAAAGTGTATTGAAAAGCATATTTAGCATTATTTCGACCGCTGGATTAAGAAAAAAAAAACACAAACACGGCAGTACAGTTCGCGTGAAAATTATTATAAGGTTACTTCGGGCCGTGGTACAGAACTGAAACTTTGATCTATCGGCGGGGAATATAATCGGCAAACTAACAAAATTTCGGTTTTCCATGGCGTAAAACGAATTCCAAGCTAAATTTCAGGGTAAAAAGAAGGTTTCGACGGTAAAAAGCCAAACTGAAACGCACTTTGGAGAAACATATCACGCGACATAACAGGACACAAGCAAACTCGTCTGCGAAGTGAGACGCACTGAAAATTGCTCTTGTATCTCGATTTTCGCTCGTATTTTGAAGCTGCAAGCCCAAATTGCTTCAATGTTTTCTGTAAAGTACTTTTGCAGTCAATATTTCTAGCCAGAATAATAAATAAGAGCTTGAAGATATCTCGAACTAATTCCGAAGCAACTTCGGGACATTCGGAAGCAACTTTGATACATTCGTGAGCGTCGCGAATCCTTTTCTTCGCGCTCCTCCGAAGTAACAAGCCGAAAAGTCACGAACTTGCGTGCCCAATCTTTTCCCGAAACTAGTGCATAATTTTATAGCTATTTTTCATGCAAATTCTAAGAATACATCAAAGAAATCGAAGTGACCTCGAGTCTCGAACTAATTCGGCTCTCACTTCGCCAAATAACCGAATAAAACCAAAAACCTACAGACTTTGCGTGCCCAATCTTGTCCCAAAAAAAGGCAACTTTGGGACATTCCTGAGCGTCGCGAATCCTTTAATTCGCGCTCCGCCGAAGTAATAAAATTTTCGACCCAGCCGAGCGCTGCCACTACCAGCATGCATTGCGTACATCACGTAAATTTTGTGTTGTGTGTACGACCCTTTCTCTCGAAAGCTTCTGGAAGAAGCTCGAAGATGGCGGATAACAGGTTTTCATCGTGGAAGGAAGATCACCTTAAAGGGGCGATGCCGATGTACGTTAAACAAGGTCTTAAACGCGAAGAAGCGATCGATTTTGTGCGAGAACGGCTTGCCTTAATAAGCGCTGGAGTGTCCAAACTCTCGACAAACGTTTGCGCCATTTCGGAGTTTGTAACAAGAACATGGGGGGTTATCAGGGTCAAAATTCAGTTTTCCTGTTTTGCTGTGCTATTTTGTTGTTTCGTTATGATGTTTTGTCGTTCTGTTTTAACATTTTATCGTTCTGTTATTCGGGCGTAATGTGTAATTATGCAAATCTGTTGTGCTATTTTCTTGTTTTGTTCCACAGGGGACAAGGAAATTAATTTTTTTGTTCTCAACATGTATTTTAACTCACAGGATACATCAGCCCGAGTTGAAGATCATATTCCTTTACCAGACACAGAGAAATTCTCCAATGTACAAATTAAATCAGATGAACATTTCAGTGTGATACCAAAAACTTTGGGAACAAGAAGAAAACCCTTTGACGAGGTATGTACTGAATAATCAGTCGACTATCCGCTTGGAATCCCCTGATTACCTAAACATCTTTACATGTGTATTATCAAAACATCTTGGTTTCTGGTGATAGCGACATTTGTAACATATCAAAAGAGCCGTGTGACAAAATGTAACCAAGTTCGGCCACTGGGACTTTGGCCGAATGAAGCGAAGCAAAAACATAATCGTTATTTAAAACATTAAGGAAATGTGTACAACTGTACAATGTAAATAACAGAGCAATAACAGATTAATAACGCACAGAGCTGAGGGAAATAATTGAAAAAAGATTAAAACGGATTCCAGCCAAACAGTTTTTCAAATTTTTTCTCGCTATGGTTTGTAAGCTGAAATTGTGTCACATTTACAAGTACTTTTCTTGGCTAATGTTAAGTACTTTTGCAAGTAAGAAGGAGTAAATGGGAATTTATCTAGTAAATAGAATGAACTAACTGCTGTGCCATGACACCCGGCTGAGCCCGCCATACTGCAATGGAAAACCGCCATATATGCTCCAGCAGCTATATACACAGTATGGAGAGGGGAGGGCTGTATATCTTGTACTGGTTTTCTGATAACGACGACTGCAATGACTTTGTTCAGTTTTTATTCTTTCTTTCTTTCTTTCTTTTTTTTTTCTCTCTTTCTTTTTTACGTTCTTGTTGTTCCTCTTTAGTCCTGTCTAGTGGTATTTTTTCACAAGGATAATGTCAGGAAAATTATAAAACAACTGTTACATGAGCAAACACAGGTAAGACTTTCTAAAGTTTCAAGGAATATTCTTAGTTCTGAGTATCGCGGGGTGATCTTTCTTGATAAAACCTCGCTGACGAAACCGTATGAGTTTGTCATAAGGTCAGGGTGGCAGGTCTCTAGAAATAACCCTGAAATCACCGTAACAACAAATAAATGAAGGTGATCGTTTCGTCAGAAACTGTGCCGCGGCGCTACATGGGTGGGGAGTAAAACACAAAAATTACATGTAGTTTTGTCAACTACGTTGATCAAATATACAGCATACCTGTTTTCACTGTACCCCATGGGTCACCCCATGGGCCTAAAGAACACCAGCAGTAAGAAATAGAAACCTCGTGATCTACTTATCAAGTGACTATATCGTGAGACAAACGAAATAGTTATGTATTATTCTTGTATATTCCATGATGAAAAGCCAAAAGCTAGAAATTTCCATTTTTTCAGTACCCTCGAATACTTTTGATGTACTTGAGCAACGAATTTCACTTATTAGTAAAATCCATCTAGTGATCTATTAACAATGCTGCGTTCTGATTGGTTGAGCTACTTCTAGGCTATATGTTATAGCCCACTTGTAGTGAAAAGCGCCGCCTTTTAGGCGGCAAAAAAGGATCAAAGTCTAGCTTTAACTAGCTAAGTTGTTTTATCTCGATATTTTTTACCAACTAGTTGGATTTTACTAATTAACAATTATTCCTCGAGCTCGAATGGCCTCTGAGTCAATAGCCCATTCGGGCTCGAGGAAGAATTGTTAAATATTTACACCTTAATATTCCTTAAATTTTTTCGCGTCTTTGCCTTTCCCTAGAGATCATGTGTGTTAGTCCAAACAAAAGAAATAACCATGAAGCCTGAAGATGTATCGAGGATATTTCAGTCTGAAGACTACTCAGCTGCAGCCCAACAAGGTATTTTTTAATTATTCCATTGGATTTATACAAAATATTAGATTAAACACCAAAGTTACTTTTAAGCCTTGTTACACGCTGATTGATATTCTACATGCGAGGAAAACGTTTTATTTTTAGCGAGATGGTAGTTGCCTGCGTTGCAGCCCGGCCGCGGTCCCGCCCTCACGCATTACATAGCTAGTATAGTCACGCAGACTAGATGGTCGAAGCACGTCCAGATTATATTTCTCGTGTTACCTGTGACTCCGTCTCAAATTTTTTTGCTTTAATAACTATTTCTCTAGGTCCAGCTATTGGTTTGGAGTTCAACAGCAGTGATTGTGTACGAATTACTACGGAAGCTGTTCGATCGCTTTGCGGGGATTCACTTTCCAGCATATATGTCTCACCCAATCCAATGAAAGCATCACAAGATATAGATGCCTTTTATAACTTTGTCGACATGTCCATGACTTAGGTAGCACTCAGACGGATGGATCCCTTTATTTGGTGTTATGTCCCTTTTTCACCTCGAGCAATCCCTCATTTGGCAAAGAGGATATACGGAACAAAAGCTCCCATTGAGATAGAAATACGTTTGACTTGTTTTTCTTTCTTATTATCTTTTTTGATAATGCGATCCGGCCGAATTTGGCGACACAGTCGTATTTATCTCTTGGTAGCATAATGGTTCATTTCGATGGTTACTCCGTTGAATTTCTGAGTATACCATCACATGGTAACTCTATACGAGAAACTTCACCCTGTCTTTCTCTACTCAGTTTTGGGTACTGAGAACTTAGGTCCCTGCGATGGACTAGTATTTCCCTCATTCGCCTGTGTGTGTGTTTGTATTGAGCAGGAGAGGGGGGGGGGGCAGTACCCGCAGATGCTTTATGTTTTAACCGCCTTTTGTCATGCGTCTTTACCTCTTTTATTCTATTGCGCCATTCCCGTAGTAATAGCCTAAAGTCACCCGTAGATATTTCTTTGAAGGAGGACATTCTAGACAAACGGACTTGATTAAAATTTTTAGGCCAAATGTTGAGTCTACCATGCGGCGACCACAGCCACCAACACACGGTTTAAAACTGATTTGTTGGTGAAATCGACAAATGTTGTACCATTTTTTCAGCGAATGTTGAAACGTAGTATCACCACTGAAAATAGGCCATTCAACGTGTAGAACTTGGTTTGGAACAAGAATGGAGATGGGCTCTATTTCGTTCATCACGTTGCAGCCATATTAGCAACCAAAGCTACATTTCAACCGTATGACTCTGAGTCAACGCCGGCTTAATGAGAAAACATGGACTTGGATTTCGTTCCTATAGACAGAAGGTTGTTGACATCACTGAAGTTACAATTTAAAATGTGAAGTTTGAAAAGGTGAATTTTTTTTATTTATTCATATGAAAATATATTGCAAGTATAACAAGTAGAAGTATATAAACTAAAACAGCTTTTCCGTTTGGGTGTTTCTTGGCAACAGTATAGCCTTAGCTCTTCGAGTTTCTTTGGAGAAACCACTGCTCACAGGGTATTTTCTCTTAAGATTAGTATTAGTGTTACTCAATCGTAGCTTTTTATTTGTTTAGCATTAGTATATAATGCTAAGTTTTGTTGCTATAAACTGTTAATTTAAGTATGGATCAAGGAACTTAATAATTTATTACCTTATTTTGTACTCGGGAACAGCCATATTTTGTAGTATCTTCACGTCTTAGTTTATAATAGTTTCCGCCATAAAAGAGCTATATTTTGTAAATTAGTATTCTCAAATATCGCAACTTTTTAATGCGGTCGGCTATAGTATCCATAACTGATGGTAAGCAGCAATTATTTCTGCTTTCGTTTGTGTTTTTGTCGGTATCTCTGTAGTACCCATCAAAAATATATTAAAAAATATTTCTTTGTTCAGTCCTCATAGTGTCCAGGGAGGCCAAAAGGGGAGCCGTTATACGATCCTGTAAATATGTATAGGTAATCACATGATTTTGAGAGCAATTTGGAATAAATAAGCACGAGTAAACTTTTCAAAGACCAACAAAAGTGCACGAGCCCGTAGGGCGAGTGCACTTTGTGGTCTTTGAAAAATTTACAAGTGCTTATTTATTCCAAATTGCACGAGAAAAATCATGTGATTACTTATTAATAATATACACGAAAAACTTAACTACAACAACAAATTTTGACAGGGCGCGCGTTTTTAGTTCATTCAACTGATTGGCTGAAACAGACTACTACCTTTGTCAAATTCAAACTTTTTCAAGACCAACGCTTTCAAAATCATTTTAGCTAAGAACCTGGAAAGGAAATGTGCAAGGATTGATTTTATATGGTCACCAGCCTGTTAAAGATAACTTGGTTTACAATAATCAGCAAAAGTAAGCGTTTTTAAATTCATCCTCGATTATGAGAGCTCGGCGTTTACAAGAAGTATACTGCCGTTTTCAAATCAGGACAACGCTTCGCGCACCCAAAGATGAAAGACTTGCTAAGGTTTTTTAACGACTGTTCATCATTGTCTGTTCCTGAGACTCCATCATAGCTGGATTCACGGAGAAATTTTTGAGATTTAAAATCCGAAAGTGAAGGAGGCAATTTGTTTTCTTTCGACGCTGCCATCGATGAGTGAGTGGAGCCACAGTTGTTGTGATGTCGGAAACTGCCAGTATTAATACAAAATTTGCTTTTTCTCAGCGCTTGGGTTTTCATTATTTCATGCAAGAGTCATCGTAGCTCTTCTTCGTCGACTTCGTCGTAGTCGTTAAGGAAATTCATGCCTTTGTGGTCTGTGACATTGGCGATATGTTCTGAACTTACAATCTTTGCTTTCTTAAGCTTCCTGAATGTTGTTTTTCTTGCACAATGATTCGTAAACTTTTTTCTCACTTTCTTTAAGGCTAGTACCAGCTACGGATACTTTCATTATGTTAGTTATGGTATTTTCGCCCATTGGTTTAGTTTGGACCAGATGTTTAAATTTTCGGTTTCGTTTGCTACTGAGGTAGAAAAAAACAGACCATCGCATGGATGTTTTAATAGAGGTCTTCTCTCCACAAAAGACTCAAAGACAGCAACCGGACACCTTTCTCCTCCAACAAATAACGTAAGTGACTTGAAATCCCTGTTGTTATCATCGAAAACTTGTATCCTTGTTCATTTAAATGCCTGAAAAGTGTAGCTGTCATGGTTTGCATCTGGTTGCAACCGTTATTATTCTTTATTTTTTTACTTTAGCGTAGTCTTTTATAAGTAGTTTGTTTTTTAGCTACTCTGGTTGATTTTCCTCGATTTTGTTGACAGTATTTTTCTCTTAGCAACGCATTTTCAATACATTTAGCCAGAAAGACGAACTTTTTACTGTGTTCGGGTTTTTGGAATATTTTTCTAACTTTTCTATTGTTGGTTTGCGTACAAAATTAAATCCCGTCGTCGTCTGCTGTAAACCATGGCCATTTTCTTGAATTTTGTTGCTAAAACAGCTCTAATCTGATTGGTTCTTGGTGGTTTCTTTTGTGTTTTCAGCCAATCAGAAAGCATTTGTAATTTGCACTCGTGTTACAAGTTTGCACTCGTGTTACACATTTTGCACTCGTGTTACAGAAGAGCTGCACTCCTTTCTCAGCCAATCAGAATTGAGTAATTTTTTCGTGTATATTATTAATTCAATTACATTGTACCTGCTCGCAAGACCCTGGGGCGAGAATGAATGTCAAAAACAATTAATTAAGTTGGTCATTGGTTTACCCTTTGTACTTCAGTGACCACAAACATTTTGTAAGTGTTTAAATTGTACAGGGTTTCCCCTACAATGATTCAAATTGTAAATGATTGAGTCATCGGCTTTTTTCTCCACTTTAGCGACCTAACTCGTAATACGATCTACACTGAAAATTGAAAATATTTCAAAACCATTCGAAAAACAGACTGACGTCCATATAAAATGTCAAAGTAAGAATCGTATTCGCTTTCAAAACACGGAAAACCAATATTTTCTTTTCTTTGTTTCTGCTAAAACATTGCTATTCTAATTATAATGACGCTGCTTGTTCTTTCGCTAACACAATTGGCTAAGGGCTTGAAAGATTTCAAAAGCAAACATTTCGCACTGAATGATCAG
The DNA here is from genome assembly GCA_964035525.1 of Porites cylindrica. NCBI lineage: Eukaryota > Metazoa > Cnidaria > Anthozoa > Scleractinia > Poritidae > Porites > Porites cylindrica. The sequence goes on from OZ037776.1 coordinate 60,250,474, forward strand.
TTCTAACACGTCATGTTACATCCTTTGCACGAAACAGCGAAGAAAACATGAGCATACACTGAGGCGAAGTTAAATCAGTCAACAAGGCTTCTTGGTGAGGCGCAAAGAGAACTACCAAAAAATGAACAAGTCCTTTTCAGAGAAGCACCCGATTAAGAAATTTGATGAGATTGTACTAATGTGCAATGGCTGCTTTTCACTTGTTCTTGCGGTAACAATCTTTTTGACAAACATCCTCCTGGTTATGGCGACAAGAAGAAATCCTCTTCGCTTTAACAAAGTAATCGACAAAATTAACATCGCGTCCTTCTACCTCAATCTCTTGGCTTGTGTGTTTTTTCTTCCTTGCTTTGGAATTACAGTGATTCTTCAGAGTTTGCAAGTGACCAAGACAACTGTCCTTTTTGCAAGCAACCCAAGTTATCTATCTGTAACAGTTCTTCTATTCACGCAGTCAAACGTGGATGCTGCCCTCCTAAGGACGATTGAGCGAAGCTCAGCGTTTATATTTCCTCATTTTCATCGCCGCTTTATGACCAAAAACAGAGTGCTAATCACTTTGTTGCTATCAGAGTCTTGTGCCCTGACATTTGCTTGTTTGCAGCTTACTGGAATAAACAAAATCGTATTTTACACTGTTTATATCCATATGTTTATTTCAGCCCCTATGTTTGTTATGTTTATTTTGGTTAGCATCACTTACTGGAATATGAAGACCAATAACAGAGTAATGAACCGAGAAACTCCTCAATCCGCTGAAAAGCTAGAGCTTCACAGAAAACGGGCTTCAAGAACTGCAAGAAAGTACTTGATACTTGTTTTACTTCTGACTGTACCAATGTTCTTGTGCATTTTACCTTGGTACATTTTAACTATCATTTATGTCACGTACAAGGACAGTGTTAAAACTGATGCGGCATTTCTAGCAGAACAATTTTCTATATCATTTCTCTTTCTCCCTGATCTCTTTCTACCTATTATAAAAACACTTCGTTTCAAGGAATACTACAACTCGATAAAACGCTTCCGAAGATGAACGAGCGTCTAGCTAAATTATTCCCCGCGTAAAGTACTCATCTTAAAGGGCAAAAATTACAGTTTGTCAGTTTAAATGTAGAAAATAAACACACAGAAGAAACAATGCTGCTGGCTTTAAAAATCTAATTAAAATAAAGACAGCTGAGAAAATTAAATGAACGCCGACCCATTTAGTCAAGTCAATCTAGGCAGTTTTGAGCGGCCTAGCCTGCGAATCAAGCGCAATCTGCCGAAATGATACTTTGTGTGCTGCATGTCGAAATTCAGCTGAAGCTTTTGCTACAGTACACCCAGAAAAACAGAAAAATTGCTAAATAAAAAACTACTCTCCAGAGTTCTTTGATACCCCCCAAAAATATAATATTAAGCTTTACCTACATGAAAATCAATAGTGATTACTCTAGTACGCAAATAAAAGTTTGAATTTTGACATATCAATTTGACAAATTCTATATAAAGTGTTTTCATACTGTTTAGAATTGCCGCGAAGTGTTTGGTCAACAACTGGTATTCTGAATAGAAGAATGCCTGTGCAAATAAGCTTTTGGTGTTTTAGTGTTTATTAAAAAAAGTGTACTTTCTTGTGCGATTATCGTTTACAACACTTTTCGTTTTAAAGTAACCGGATCCAACCTTCTATCCTTGGTATCTTGTCCTGTTAATTAGGTTAAGTGTGCTACCTTGTGAATGGTAAGTAATAGATATTGTATTAGCAAAGTTCGTTCAGCTGCCTTGCACTAAGATAACACCGCCTTTTCATATTTAAATTATCTATTCTCTGCATAAATACTGTAAGCTTTGGAAAAATGTAAATCTTATTTTAAGTTACTTCTACTAAACAGAAAACTTGTTAAGAATATTTTGTAACTATAAACAGATCCTTTTCCTCAGTTTCTGGTGTTGTGTTTTTGAGCAACAGCCAAGCTCCAGCACTGAAATGTGGAAAATAGATTATTTAAAGATGACGCATCACCTGACTACAGCGCTGCTTTCGAAATTCATAAACTGAATTTTACTCGAATTGACAGTTCGCGCCGACGATAGCCAATAGGGACCTTACGATCCGACAACGGCGACGTCCATGAAAACGTCGCTGAAAAAAAGACTTCGCATCATTTTAACCTTTTTCGCGATTATCCCAATTCGTCCTGTTACTTAAAAGAAGGGGATTTTGGCTGGTGCTGAAGACAGGGGAACGCGCTCAAGTTCGGACAGAGATGGTAGAATTTATCTCCTTGCCGTTCCCGTTCCCAAGTAAACCTAAAATTTGGTCATTTCACGTCGTAGTTGTGCAGTGAAGGCAAAGAAATGTACAAAAAAGCGTGATGCGTGTGCAGAGTTTTTTGTTTTGCTTATTAAACCTATTGTTTTTTGACGTTCCTTTTGCCGTCGTGGTCGTGGTTTCGTGAGGTCCCTGATGATTATGATACGGGAACGTATAAAATGCAGCTAGTTGTAAGAACGAGAAGTCCAAAGACTACTGCAAAGCTGATTTAAAACAACGTGTATTGTTTTTTATATAATAATATTTCGGCTGGCCATACCAACCTTCTTCAGGTTTACAGATGTTACTGAACTTATGTAGCAATCACAATATTATATAGATGGAGAATGTCGCAATAAAAATTGTTTAAAAGGGAGAGGCGGAAATGACGTACAACACAAAAACTGGAAAGGAGAAATACTAAAGAGATGGATTACAATAATTCGTCACGGCGGTTTAGGCCATGAGGTTCAAGAGTCATGGCCTTATCTATCAAATGCGACTCCCTGGCTTTACGAACTGAGTCACGTGAAGAATGAATTTTCTCTAGTTGGATTAACTGCATGTCAGTATGAGAATGGTTAGAGTGAGAGAGAAAGTGTTCAGAAACAGTAGTGGGTTTAGATTTAATGTTAGGTTTGTCGACTGCACGTCTGTGTTCCTTAAATCTGTCCTTCAGACTTCGCTTAGTTTCACCTATATATTGTAAATTACAACGTTGAACCATGTAGATCACGTTTTTAGTGTTACAAGTTATGTGTGAAGAGATTGAGCATGTTTCACCAGTAGCGGAAAAGGGGTTTTGCTAAAAGCAGGCCCGTGGCCCACGCCCCGCGACGGTCCCGCGGCCCGGAGGCCCAGCAGCCCGGTGGCCCAGTCCTGATTTTCGACAGTTTTTTGTCCAGCGGTAAATCCACACGCATGCACAGATCTGCATCGGGTTTGGGCGTGCAAAATGGACGACGGTGAGTTTGAATTCGTTTACCATTTTAATAATCATTTCAATCCTTTTCGACCCTTTTTTTCGTTGCATGTTGCTAAGTGAAAAACGTTGTCATTCTCTCTTTATTCGTCTGTTTACAGAACCCGATAGAGAGGAAGTCCATTCTCCAACGATGTAATTTATTTCAAAAAGAAACCACAGTTTGAAAAACTCAGCCCTGCTCTCCTTTTGGGGTGTGGTTCCTGTAAATAGACCGACATGTCCCTGTATAGAAAAAGATTCGCAATTCACATATCTCATTACTTATGATATTTTCACTTTCAAAGTATGGTTTGAAAATAAATTACATCGTTCGATAATGAAAGTCCTCTATTGTGCTATCGGTTTCTGTAAAGAGACGAATCCCGGCCGCTTGTCTCGGATACCTCACCGAAATGCATTGACCGAGAGGGTCTGGAAAGAGGCCGTATAGGGACTAGGCAATGCATGCGCGTGGATTTACCGCTGGACAGAAAAACTGTGGAAAATCAGGACTGGGCCACCGGGCCACCGGGCCGCGGGCTGCCGGGCCGCCGGGCCGCCGGGCCGCGGGCCGTGGGCCGCGGGCGGCTGGGCCTTCGGGCCGCTGGGCCGTCCCGGGCCGTGGGCCGCAGGCCGCTGGGCCGTCGCAGGCCGTAGGGCCGCAGCCCGCTGGGCCGTGGGCCTGCTTTTAGCAAAACCCGGCGGAAAATGATTGTTGGAGATAACGGGTAATTGTGCTTTAACTAAAATGTCACGAAGATTAGGACTACGTCTGTAAGCAACAAAAGGCGGTTGCTTAAAGACGTCTTTGCCACGGTTAGAAGAGTGTAAGATAAGATGTTAACATGTTTGCGTAGGATATTAGAAATGGGTGGAAGTGCTGGGTTATATCTGACAATAAATGGTACAACATCGTTAGACGCTTTAGGTTTAATCTGTAACGCGTTAGTACGAGAAATATTAGCAGCGCGTAGGAACTGTTCTTCTAGGAAATTATAATTATAACCACGAGCAAGGAGATATGTTTTAAGTTCATTAATGCGATGTTTAAACTTAGCCTCTGTAGAGCAGATACGGCGGAGGCGGAGGGCTAAGCTGAACGGAATGGCTTTCTTAGTGTGGTGAGGATGGCATGATGAGCTGAGAAGGTGCTGATGTTTATCGGTGGGTTTAGTAAATAGATCAGTTTCAATTATACCGTATGTAGAGACACCATAACGCCGAGAAAAGGAACGTTAGTAAGTGAGTGAGAGCTAGTGAACTTAATAGTGAGATGAATGTTATTGAGATAATCGACGAATATTTTCAAACGATCTGAACCTTCTGTCCAGATCATGAAAATATCGTCGATATATCTCCACCATGTGTAGATAGATAGATAATCTTTATTTATCCACGGTACAAAATTCGTCAGCTTTAAAAATGCCTAATACTAATATAAAAAAAAATATTTAAATAAAAAAGCTGCTTTCCACGAATGCCGTGCCTTACAGTTCTTTGAGTAATCGTTTAAATTGCCCAAGGGACTCTGCTTCCCTTAAGTTACAGGGAAGACTGTTCCAGAGAATGGCGCCATTATAGCTGAAGCTGTTTTTGTAATAGTTTGTGCGCGGTAATGGAACATTGAGTTTATTTTCAGAGTCCCTTAGGTTATATGCGACTTCTCGCCTTTCAAATTTAGAACTAAGATAGTTTGGAGCCAACCCGTGCAGAGACCTGTAAACCATCGTAGCTCTTTGAAATTGTTGCTGGCAAGCTAGGTTTTTCCACCCTAGAAGTTTGAAAAGGTGACCAGCATCTACGTCATAGCTTGAGTAGGTCAAAACACGGGCTGTTCTGTTTTGTAGCTTTTGAACCTTATTCCGTAAGGTTATCCCACAGTTTCCCCAAACAATGTGGCAATAATCAAAGTGTGGCTGTATTAAAGCTTGATATATTAGTTGTAAGGTCGCCTGAGGGACAAGGTGCCTTATTCGTTTTATGGCCCCAATACCAGAAGCGACTTTCTTTGTTACTTTCTCGATATGGCCACTCCAATCAAGTCTGTCATCGATGGTCACTCCAAGTGATTTTGCAGTAGTGACCTGGCTAACTTGAGGGAGGCTGCCAAGGGGCGTTAGTGAGAGCGTTGGTTTCGAACATACCAAGAAAAAGGTTAGCAAAAGAAGGAGCCATTTTAGTACCCATAGCAGTACCATGGATTTGAAGATAATGCTGTTGGTTAAATGTGAAATTATTCATGGTGAGAATCATGCGTAAGAGATCACATAGTGTCTCTGTGGGGATGTGTTTGTTAGGGCGGGTATCAAGAAAATGACGGCATGCAGCAACTCTTTGATTGTGTGGAATGTTGGTGTAAAGCGATGACACATCAAGAGTTACAAGAAAAGCGTTGTCAGGTAGGTTACCGAGGTTAGAAAGTTTATTAAGGAAGTCAGTAGTGTCTTTAATGTGTGAATCCAAGGTAGAGACGAGAGGGTTAATGTGGTAGTCAACAACTTTTGAGATGCGTTCAGTCTGAGAGTGGCTGTTAGATGAAACTATGGGGCGTCCAGGATTTCCCTTTTTATGTATTTTAGGTAGTATGTAAAAACGTCCCGACCCTTGAACCTCATGGCCTAAACCGCCGTGACGAATTATTGTAATCCATCTCTTTAGTATTTTTCCTTTCCAGTTTTTGTGTTGTTCGTCATTTCCGCCTCTCCCTTTTAAACAATTTTTATTGCCACATTCTCCATCTGTATAATATTGTGATTGCTACATAAGTTCAGTAACATCTGTAAACCTGAAGAAGGCTGGTATGGCTAGCCGAAATATTGTAAAAAAATACACGTTGTTTTAAATCAGCTTTGCAGTAGTCTTTGGACTTCTCGTTCTTGGTTTTTTATATTTTTGGCTGATTAGATCTCTTTTCTAGAGATCCAACGTTTACAACTAGCAGGATCTTCGTCCACAGTTTTTGCAGTTAATTTAATCCTTTAGCTAGTTGTAATAGATTTCAGCAAATTTTCTCTTGTATCAATCTTTTTTGTTCACTTCTTTACCATGGGTGGTACAAATAAAGGGTAGCAGTGAAATGCTTCACAGTCTGCAGGCCATTTCACCACCACAATACTACTGGTCAGTTTGACGCCACAAGTGGACTAATATGACAATTAATTTCAATGAAGATTACTATCCAAAGAGACCCTATTAGACTTGAGAATATAAAACGTTTTGAAAGCCTTTGGAAGAATAAGCTCCCGTGAACGACTTTGGAAAAGATCTCCCAGTGCCAAGAAATGCGGCTGCAAGTAAGAGGTAATGATGTCATTTCGTTGCTTTGACAACTACGATGTGAACACAGTACTGCTTATAACAATGTCCAGACAGTCTAATGAAAAAAACTGTGGTGATGTTTTTTGCTATACCTTTGCTAATGGCGACGTAGTAAGTATTGGCCCTGAAAAATCCCGTCGAGTCGCCTTAGGATCTGTTTACATGGAAGTGGGGGACCCCAGGTAGGTGAGGTGAGCCGCTTAGGTGGGGTAAAAAAATAGCCCTCCTTTACATGTAACCTTACAACCCCGCCATCCCGGGGTGCATATTTTCAAGATTTTTGGAAATTAATGCTCTTTTATACTAATGTGCTGCTCTTGCTTCAACCTTCAGTGCTGTGGCTTTCTATTGCTACCTTTAATAATGATGCAATGAGCCACCGCCAAAATGAATTTTGCGCGAATTTCATGTATTCCGAATTCGACCCCGGCTGAGAGGGTTACACCACCTTGAAACGTTTACATGGCCAAATTTGACCCCGGGTGAGAGGGTTACCCGCCTAGGAGGGTCACCCCACCTATCATGTAAACGTGATCCAAGTAAAATGAGAGATTAGATGTACAGGCGGGTTACCCCACCTGAGCGGGTTACCTCACCTACCTGAGGTCCCCTACCTCCATGTAAACAGGCCCTTAAATTCCTATCGGCAAAAAACAAATTAAGTATCGACCACAAAAAAAAGAAAATACCAGTTTATTTGAAGCCGTTATTACAAACAACAAAGGATTCAAAACCGTGCCCTGTGGAACACAATAAGACGTTTTTCTATTTTTAGTGATGAAAGAACCAGCCTGAGTGGTTATTGACTATTCCACGAATTCCGAAAATAGACAACTTTAGTACTAAAGATTAATATTATAATGATCACATGACCCTTACAGATCAATATCATCCCCACATGAAAAACATGTCCTTGTTTCCCTCAACTCTCTGTTTACAATGTCTAAGATGGCATGTTCCGTTGAAAGTTTCCCACATGCAAACATAACTACTTCTAGCTCTTGATGAGCTTGTTATTAAATGCAAAGCTACAAGTACCCTGCGAGCATTGGTTTCTCCAGGCCGGACGCTACGCTACGAAGGGAGAGAAACCACTGCGAGCAACCATTTGCTTGTCCATTGAGCATGCGTATCCACGTGATGCCTACGTCAAAACGTCAAATGACATCACTTCCTCTTGCTTCGCAGGAAATATTAGGGACTTAAATATCCAACGACAAGACGGCAACGAGAACGTCAGCAAAACAATAGGTTTAATAAGCAAAACAACTTTGCACGTGCATCACGCCTTTTTGTGCATTTCTTTACCGTTTTTGCACGACTACGACGTGAAAATGCCTAACTTCGCGTTTTATGGATAACGTAAACAAACAACGACGAAATTTCATTTCTCTTCCTAAACTTGGATATGGTCCCTAGGAATTCAACTCCAGTTAGGTTCGCAGGTTCAAAGTTAGCAGCAGGTAGGAACCCAATAAATACTGAATAGGCCCTTTCCGAGTTCCCCCGGGCCTTTGATATGCAAATGATTTTTTATTCTCATGCAGATAAAAATCATTTTCACAAGAAAGGTTGTGCACTTGGCCTCATTTTGAAAGTGAGGGTTTTTGGAACTCGGAAGTGGCCTGTTGAAAGAGAGCAAATTCACAGCAGGCTCGCGTTAAGGCAGCAGTTGTAAGCGTAAGCAAATGTCCGAGAACCTTAACTTGTTTTTAAACAGGTTTTACATGTTTAAAATTAATTTATTCGTCCATGGCGCAAGACGGCGGCTCGATCAAAGAAGTAATCTCGACCCCAGAGCTCTTCTGCGCATGACGGCCAGGGAGGAAGAACTCTGGGGAACCCTGGAACACCGACATCTTTGCCAGCTATAATTTAAGAAGCATGACACATAACTTATTTTTCTTCGACTTCCACGTTATCGTATTCACACGAAGTAGCCAAGTATGAATGAAAACTTTAGCTTCACGTCGTAAATTTCCCAAAAACAGACTTGCAAGAGAAAAGTAAACAGAAAAACGTTTAAGAGTTTTTGCTCAGCAGCTAAAGTACCACAAGAGCCTTGGATACCTGAAAATTCTTCAAGGGCTCCGTTAATTTCTTTAGCTCTAATTCCGAAGCAGCACAAAACTTTCGCGATGAAGTAGATAAAAAAGAAGCAAAACGTTTTCGTTGAATAAAAGAGCATGCACTGTGAGACCCAAATAGCCAGATTTTGGCTACTCCGGCGCAGAGTTTCCCAGAGCTTACGCGCGCATTCCCAAACTCGTAAGCACTGGGGTCGAGAATATCAAAGAAGCAGACGGTTGCTAGCAGTTTGGCTCGCAGTAGCGTTGCGCTCGCAGGGCATGCTATAAGTGACAGTATGCAAAAATCTGCAAAGCATTTCTTAAGTTTATGGAGTTTCTGCTTTTACATTGTAACGTACTAACTTTCAAATAACGTTTTATCTGAACATATTTCTCAATCGTATACAGTAGCCGTGTTTCGTTTCGGTGGAACTTGCAAATGTGAAGTTCGCTATTGCATTTTTGTCAACTTCTATGACGCATTCGAGTCAAGCAATTGAGTGTTAAGAAATCTTAAAGGGACGCACATTTGATTATCTGACCAAGATAAGTACTGTACAAGTTTAATATTATTTTCCCAAATTATTAGAAGCACAGATGCACACCTCAAATTATTTTATAGTCATCTATCATGATCTTCCAAAACCTGGAGCTCTTACAATAGTCAACAGGAGGGGAATTCTACTCGCGTGAAGAGCAGAGAGGGCGCATAACGCGTAAGAATTGCGCCCTCGTGTTTGTATCGGGTATGTATCGTACAACAGAAAAATCAATGTGTTAGTGGTTTGCGTGGCGTGTAAAAGGAAGAGTGAGAACATATGACTCGCGTGAAACGCACGATGGGCGCAGAACGTGAAGGAAGTGCACCCCTCAAGGTCGAGCACCCTGGCGATACTACATCGTCCGTCCAGCCTCCACTGTAGCAGGCCAATGCACTAGTTAGTTTAAAAAAATGCGCTATAGCCCTATCTATTTTGTCTTCTTCTTTCGTTTCTTGGGCAAAGGACCCTGTAGGTCAGTGCGATCTGATGAGTACTCAAACATCAGCTTGTTGTTACTTGTCTTTTTATCACGATCCCTAAGACAAAAAATAAAACAGTTGATCGCCATATAAGGCAGCATAAAGAAGTGTTGTGAAAATGCACTTAATGACAAAGGGAAGAAATTGAGTGGATTATCAAAGTAAGAACTGTTGTCAATCATAATAAATAAAAAATATATAGAGAAAAACAAAAAATTAAACCAATATCAACCCGCTTGCCTCATTTGATAACAAGCATGTGGTCTAACAGTCACTCTTTCACGTCTTTCTGAGGCGTCGAGTTAAAGTAACATGACTCGCTCAATTTGTCCGCCAGAAAATAAATTCTTATGCACCGAACCAAGTTCAGAAAGAATGCTTTCGTTTCTTCTTAAAACTTCGCATCGGAAAGTGTCACTTGGTTGTCATGCAGTGAGGGCTGTACTAAACAGATGTATACCAACATAATTCTCTTCTCATAATCACTGTCCTCCCTTTTAAATTATAACCTTACCTTTTCCTTTTCTGGTTCTTGTGCTTCTTGGTTGAGTGGAACATTTCTTTCGGGGCATCTCTCAGAGCGAAACTTTTGGCCACATGCCCCAAGTGCAAGTTCTTGATATGAAAAATGTGCTTCAGATTGCTGGGATAAGTTGCGTACGCTCGCACAAATGACTGATATGCTGAAAAAGTCAACAGGCATATTCAGCAGGTCGGAACTTCCATTTCTCTGGTTTAAATTCTGATCGCCAATTATCGAGTTACATGATCATTTTTCCTACACTGCGGCATTGCGGGATTTCCACGACTGAATAAATTTTGCCCAATGAGCGGCAAATGAAGCGTTGAATGTTCAGAGTTGGTATCTTAGGCATCCCGCAAAGTGACAGACAAATAAAAGAAAGACAAAGGTAGCCAAACCATTGGTGCTTTCTTTATCCTCTTCACGTTTAAAAAAAATTACAACTGAAATTATACGATCGGGGACAAGTACATGTATGTGTCACCGGCCTAAAAAAAGTGAAAAAAAAAGAAACTTGCTCAATTCAAAAGCCCTAGTGCAAACGTGGCCTTACTTCAAAACAAGCGGCATAAAAACCTACCAGTCTTTGCTGCTTTCAAATGACGCGGCTCGGAAAGAACGTAATCCTCAAAAGAATTCTGCAAATTTGTGGCTGACTCCTGCGCGTTGTGGTCCAGAACATTCTGCAGAATAACACAATGATGTTAACGTGAGTGGTTTAAAACCTCCAGTTATACTGTGCCTATAACGTGGCGAATTGGACACTGTAATAAAGCATCCTATACATACACACATATTACCGACGAGGAACAGTTCTTGTAAGTATCAGTGTTAAACTGACTGGTTATGATACATGCTTTCAACTCTATTTTTCATCAATACATGAACTGGTTTTTAAACATTTCATAAGTTAAAGTCATACAGTTCAATATGATACATACATAAGAGGTATAGTGGCCACCAGCCAAATACTACTCACGTCACTGAATTACTTACCTTGGTTTTCCTCCCTGACGAAACATGGTGAGACACAACCAGGGTTTTGAGCACTTCGTTAACAAATAACTCGTCAGGGCTGCAATGAGACATCGTTATTATAAAGTTGAGTGATTATTGACAACCACAAATTGGAAATAATGCGGGCTAAGAGAGGCAAACAACGAAACTAAACTGAGCAAGATGTTCATTCCATCTGGAGGCGCGAAAAAACTGTAGCGGGAGGAGGAGCGTTTTTTTTAATTGACAAGGCTACTGCCAAATAGTCTAACAGTCATTTAGTTAAACTGCTGGGCTAAAATGTAAACAAAAGAGCCCATTCATCTGCCACAGACATCCCGTGACAGAACATCCGCATAAAGACGCTGTTTATTTAGAAACTAGCCTGCGAGCAAGCTCTCCATTTGAGGGAGTCGCGAGAAGTCACGTGAGAGCAGCACACGAAAGGAGACGCGAGTGCGAGGGGCGTGTAAAGAAAGGGAGAGTTCTCCTTCCCGCCGCCCCTCGCGGCTTGCTTCGCTCGCCATAAATAGAGGGCTTGCTAGAGGCTATTTACAAACCTGATTCCATGTTTCTTTAGTGTTTCTAAGTACCCCACCTGAGGACAAATCATAAGAAAAAAAGCAAACAATAAAGGGAATGAGTAGAGTCAACTCTCTCTATAAAGACGGACACCTTTGTCTAAGTCTCCGTCTTATAGAGAGTCAAATAAAGGGAGTAAAGAAAGGCAGGGACCAACTCTAAGTGTCCGTTTTACAGAGGTGTGCGTTAAGAGAGAGTCGACTGTACATTGAAAATCTCTTACCGACAGCTAAATGTACCGGCTCAACCCCACAACTCAGTACCACAGAAGAAACTTCTATGTTAGCATTTATGAGGAAGACAAGCACGACATTTTTCCACAACGACAATAACACTATGGATTGACAACAAAGTCAAAGATAACAGTGTAACAAAAAGGCAAATAACTGGAAGTGGAAGGTTTGGAAAAATAAATGGCTATACATCGACAAAATACACCGAACAAGACAAACAGGATCAGCTCTCTCTGGCTTTGGGGTTTATCATATATAGACGCCACCGACATATTGGTAAGAACAGCATTCATTTAAACTTACTTCAGCAGGAGATAAAAAGAGCAAGGCATTCCCCTTCAGTCCGATTCTTGCTGTGCGACCAACTCTGTGAACATAATCGGTTGGGTTTCCTGGAGTGTTGTACTACATTATATACAAAAAAATGTGGAGGCAACTTGATGTAAATCACTCTTATTAAAAAAACTGGACTGTAGCAATACTCAAGCTGACGTTAATGTGCCAAGCAAAAGCGCATTGGTTCCTCAAAACATAAGATTCTTTAATTTCACTCGTTACAAATTTAAATCACAAAAACAATGTTTGTAAACAGTTATGCCTCCTGTAAGGGCAAAAAACGCAAGAAAACTTGCATTCCAAATATTTAATCTACTGGTAGCGAAACAGGATATTTCTACTTCGAAGAATAGTTTTGAAAGAAAAATAATGATGATGATTAGTTTACCTGGATTATCCAATTAACATGAGGTAAATCCAGTCCTCTTGCAGCTACATCCTGCAATATAAAATATTAAAATCATCTACTGAAAAAAAAAGGCGCCATTAAGAAACTACAAATGAACCGGGACTAATATTCCGGTTCTTGTGTTCAACCTCGCGCGATATGTTTGAAATGTCATAAGGCTTTCACGTCCGGTCCGAATACATGGAAAAATTCAAACACTTTCTAGGCTATTCAGAGTACTTTAAATTCTCCAGAAATGTAATGTAAGCGCCGTTACATAATTTGTGTCTCTTCGGTCATCCTAGGGGAACTTGAGTCTTTTCGAAATTAAAATGGCTTCAGTATTATTTTTCCGAAAATTTTAGGTGCAATTAACCGTTATACGAAAGTGAGAATTTTTAGGATTCCTCAGTCTCCATCACATTTTAGAATACGAAAATTTTAAGTTTTCTTTTTCTACGAAAAAGAGTGTAACGTGGGTAGTAAGATATGAAAAATTAAACTTCAGAAAATCGTGGGGAATTATTAGATAAGCTTTGAAAATCTAGAAGTTTTTAGCCGTCATAAAGGAAAAGAAAATTCTAGGCAATATTTGCTTCTCACAGATATTTTACAGAAAACATTCGTTGGGTGCCCCTGAAGGCCGTGTGAAGTGGATCAGTTTCAGAAAGGGTTAAACAGTTTCTCGTGAACCACGTATAATGCCGCGTACCGCAACACACTCATCGACTTTAGGAGTGAACAAAGGATACTGCATGAGATTCCACGCAATGCTATATCTAACTTCAGGTCCAGAGAGGATATGTAAGCAATATTATCACGTGCAATAAGTCTTACAATGTTGCACAAGGAGTACCTCTGACCTTTAAGGTCCATATAAGATATATAAGGTACAGAACAAATCGCTGAATCATGGACTAGCATGCTTGGATTGGTATTGAATCTGAGGGGCCAGAAGAAAGAGAAACGGGTAGAAAATCGTGAATGGTAAGCAGACACAAAAAGCTTATAATAACTTACTGTACAAAATAAAATGCCAGTTTCAGCGTCAATAAAGCTCTTGAACATGGCTGTCCTTTCCTATCAGGAGAAGGAAAATTATTGGTATATTCACCTTAAATTACCATTTTCCTGTAAGCTTTGTTTTGACCCTCTCACGTACTATGCCGAGAACACAGAGAAAACTTCATTTCTCATGGCTTCGATCCTCTTGTCAAGTGTAAGAACTACTTCGTCACTATAACCACAGAAGTTTTTATTTTATGATTTTACAGCACAAGTTTGTGTACTTAAAGTATTCTATCTTTCGTTTTCTGAACCAAATGGAATGAAGTGCTGGTCGATGCTTACCACCTGAGACATACTTCCATGAAGCTTAAGAAAGGTCAGTGGTGTCTCTGAGAAACAATAAGCTGCAGTTAAAAAACAAACAAACAAACAAACAAACACTGTGAGGTGTTGGGGTGGGGGTGGGGTAAAAATATAGGAAAGAAAATTGTGGAAGTACCCACACCACCTGACATCAAAAGTTGCACCGCGTTACTCCTCATAGCATAACAAAATGCTTGCCAGTCCTTTTTCTTTTCTTCTTCTTTTTCTTTTCTTTTTTTTTTTATTGTTCCCTCCACCCATCATCCAGCCACAGACAGATCAACGTTATACAAAAAAATGAGCACACAACAACTCTTAATATCCATCCTAAAAAAAACTTGCGTCGCATACTAACATAAGATCAAACTGAGAAAAAAACTTACTTGAATGTGAACAAAGACACTCTTTGAATAAGTCAAAGTGGAAATCAACAGAGTCGCGACTTGACATAAAAACTATCACTTTGGCGGCCGGTGAACCCTAAAGAAAGATATACATTGCGTAAGACAGAATGTATTCACTAACTTTGCTATAACACCCAGGCCCTCCTCCATACAGTGTTGTAACACTGCAAATACAGACCTCAAGAAACTAAGGCCAAGATGGTTTGAAGAGGTGAGTAAATTCAGTTAGCAGCGAGTAGGTCCAAGTCCCTCTGGTGCTTGTTATTTAAGAAAAAAAAGAAAGAAATGACGATGCGCTGAGGTTGTGAGCCCCGGCACACTAGTGGCTAGCGGGGTTACAAGGGTTTTATCCTTTCATCTACAACTTAAATGTGTGCACGACAAGAAGGATACCTCCCTTCCTCCCTAGGGCGGTACCAGGGGTGGAACAAGGCTATAGGCGAATCTTTGTTGACGTCATTGTTTACATTTTTCCTCATTACCATACAACTTAACTCATAGAAGCCGTGGCCATAAATATGAACTAAATGCAAAAGTTGAAAGAGCTGATTAAGTTGAGCAATTTGTGCAATTTTCAGCTTTTTGCAAGCAATATTAAATGAAATATCAGCCTTCAAAAACTGCGAAATTGCTGGGTGGCATAAAAGTTAATGGACCACACTTTGTCTGTAAAATTCCGAGTTTTTAGAAGAGAATTTCTCCGAAACCATTCGGTGTTTTGGGTTCAAATTTTCAGAGATAACTGAAACTGTTATGCTCTTTCAATATTCAGAGTTTAACTTTTTATTTTATTAGCGATTATGAGGCAAAACGTGTAAACAAAGATTCGCCTAATTTCACTACCTGTGGCTGGTTTTTCCAAAGTAAAAATGCTGCCAATGTGACCAAACGTAACTTGCTTGGGACAATCATAAAGAACTGTTTCAACTGCTGTGGAGTGGTATAACTTACATCCCTTGAAACCTAGAGTAGCAATCAGCAGCAAAGTGGAAGAGTGATTTAGATGGCTCGGGCGTGCAATGCACAGCAAGAGGCACTCGGTGAGTGCCTAAAGAAATGCAAATAAGGAAAATCCTTAAGTATACAACAATAAATTAAACATAAGAGAACTGGGCTGAGTTGCTCAAAGCATGGTTAGCTTTAACCATTGGTTAAGCAGTATCAAAACCACTACGTTGTCAAGGTATTAAACGCTGGTTAACGCTAACCATGCTTCGAGCAACTGGGTCCTGGACAAAATATCATAGAAAGGAGACAGTCTGAGTAGTTTCTTTGTATTACAAATTATCACTAATTTTGAGACGACGGCTATACATTTATGACGAGAGTAATTTTTTTCCATCTTCTCTTCCTTTCCGGTAGCAAGTCTTTTTTATCAATCCAAAGAAACCAGTAAACTTAAGCCAAAAAAAATGACATAAATTTTACAGCCGCACTTGCTAACCTGTACCGACTCCTTTTGTGCTTTACTGTCGTTGCCTGTCAGGATCTGATCTGCTGTGATGTCAATAAATAGTGGCTCATGAAGGCTGATACCTGCCAATCTCTCCACGGCTTTGGGAAAAATATAAATACAGTATAGCCAAAATCAATAAGGAGATTAAGAGTCACGTTTACGGTAAACGAAAAACGTGGGTTTGTACACGTGACCAAGTTTTCCCTTTACTTGTCGTTTACTGTTCATTATAACTACACGGAAATCGGTAGATTCACGCCAGTTCCATTGTTTTGAGCTGTTTTTATTTGCTCACTTCATATTTTAAACATTTCTTGATGTGAATCTCACGTTTGCCGTTTGCCGTTTACCGCCGTAAACGCGATGCTTAATCTCTCTATTATTTGTTGGTACACCTTCAAGCTTCATTCTTACAGAAGTTATGTTTGGTAGCTTGTTAATCGTCTTTTTATTGATTTCAGTCTTACTCCTAAGATACCTCCTTCTTTAAAAACATGATCACTGACCAGAATGAAATAGAAACCCACTATAGAACGCTACAGCTATTGTACAGCTCGTTTACCTTCACCAAGTGTAGCAGAAAGCAGAATGGTTTGACATTTTACACCAGCAAACAGAGCCTTCTTGACAGCAGACAGAATAGACGATACATCCTTCTCAAAGCCTAAATCCAACAACCTGTAAATTATACGGCCAAAAGTTACATTCTCAGTCAACCACAGAACTCAACAAAACTGGTAATGCACAGTGAAAAGAAAAAATATATATAACAAAATTCATTAAGAGAAAAGCAATTTACGGAAGAAAAAAAAGAAAGCGTTAAATTGCAAGCAAGACTACACAGTGGAACATAAAGTAAGAAAAGGACATCCAGTTCCTCAATTAATTTCTTTTGGAGTGGCGCATTCAACGTAAGTTCTTGATCAATACCTGTCAGCCTCATCAAGGACTATCCAGCGAAGTCTCTTTAATTCCAAACTCCTAGTTTTCTAACGATTAGAGAATACAATGTACATCTTCATTATAAGGCAGGCAGAAAGAAAAAACATAGACACAAGTCTTAATCATTTCGTTATAATGATGCAGGTGTTTGCTGGGTCAAACTAATTCATATGGACACCAAAGGAAATCCTTACAATACAGTGTGAGTGGGGCAGTCTGCCGGGAAGTTAATTTGATTGTACCACGTTTGGTCCTTCTCTCTTTCGACTCACTCTTACCCTCCGTAACAAAGGTGGGTTCCGGATACACCTGTAACACTCACAGAGAATTTATCGGACAAAATTTCATTCGTGAGCTAAGATAAGATGCGGCTTTACGGTTGTATCTCGCCCCAGTCCCCGCCGCGCAAATTATCCATCCTGACTGCGATCTCAAAACCATGTCCACCTTTCACAGCAGTTTGTGAGGAAACAAGCACGGTTACCCCCGATTTTTTTCTCAGGTATTTGCTACGAACAGTCTAATAAAGAACATAATTGAAGAAGAAAAAAAGTTTGATAGTAGAACATGATTTTTGGGGGGGAAATAGTTTCGTATTTGGTGTATTTGGGTCAAGGCGAGGACTTCCAGCTAACTTCGAACTGTCCGAAAAAGTGCAATATGCCCACAACCAGGCAATCAAAACCGAATTGAATGAAGCAAGACTGCTTATTTGAATAAAAGAAGCATTATGTTCAAGATAAAATTTTGTGTGTTTCAAGTAACAAAGACTTAATTCTGTAAGAAGGGGATTCGAATGTTTAACGCGCAACCAGTAAAAATACCCCAGTTTAAGAGACTGCTGACGCGTAAACAAGCACGGTGACCCCATCTTTTTATTGCATTTTTTTCAATGTTCATATCATGAATGTTGATTATGCGAAGTTTCAAAAAAAGTTTGATAGTAGAACAATTTCAAGGGAATTACTTTAAATCATGAAACAATCAATAAGAATGGTAGTGATGTACCTCAATGTGATCGAGGAGTCGTCCTGGAGTTGCAACAAGAACGTTTATACCTTTTCTAATTCTGAAAAAAAACAACAACATCAACAAAATAACAAAAAATGAGCTTAATAAAAAATTTACAGCTGGGCTACACTTTTTCTCGAAAAGATTGAGTCTAAACAGCCTGAGTTGCACGCGACAGGGAAAATGGGGGCGCAAGCCTGACCTCTTTTTTGCAACTCGTGCCCCATATTCATGCAGGGTCTGCGACACTGTAAGTAGGTGATTTGTAAACCCAAACCTTGAATTATTAAAGTGACGCAATAGCAAATTCCTGTGGGTCCATTGATTTAAAATAGTATCTTACAAAGAAAATTGAGAAATTAAAGCTATTTGAGAATTGCTTTTCCGTCATCCTGTTTCTTTGTTATTTGTAACAATCTGCACTGACTGGAATCTAAGTCTCAAAATCAGATGCGTCACAATTCAACTGGAAACTTCTATGCCGTTTTACTTAAGACATTGTAGCACTCGGTTTGTGTGAACAACTTTGTTATGCGGGTCAACGGCATTGCATTTTCCAAAATAGAGTTTCAAATTACCGGGCTTTCTCAGATTTCCTTTTTTCTCCTCCAGTGACAATTCCGGGCACAACCCACTGAAAAGGCTGTGGAAAACAAGAAACATCATGCATTACTCAAACATTAGAGCAACCTCGTATGTCACCCACCTTTTGTAACAACTTGTTCAAGAAAAGTGAGCAACTTTCCCATATGCACAACTGTGCACAAGTGTGCACAAAGATATTCCTAGACATTATGCTTTTATGTGCTTTACTGTGCTAAAAGGGAACAAAATATTATTACTTGCTCAAGTATATTTAGCTAGCTAGTCATAAAATTTTATACTTGATGACGGACAAGGATCACACATGGTTTAAGCTTGAAAAGCAAGTTCGAAACATTCATTTTTCACTAACTGGTCAATTATACTTAAGTGATGAACTGCATGATTTTACATTATACTGTAGTCAGTAAAGAGTAATGTACCTTAACCAGTTTTTGCAATGCATCAAAGCTTTGTATGGCCAGCTTAAAAAAAATGTTGTTATACACTGTTAGCAAAGTATGAACTGTAAATCAATAAAATATACAATAAAAGTTACAATAAAACACTCAGTTACACGTCCCATAAGCAACAACTCAAATGTGAAGACTTAGTGGTCGCTTACGGGAGGTGATCACTAACGAGAATCGAGCCACAGAGTCAGCTTTCTACTCTTCCGTAAAGGGGTCCCGGCAAAACACCTAGTTTTTGGAAGATGATTTATTGCAGGCAAGTTTTAAGTTGTGCGTATACTTGTAGTTTCATGTTGACACTGTATGTTATTCTAATACTATGAGCGGTGTAGTACAAAAGGCGAACAAACACCACACCAAGCATCTAGTGGTCGCTTACAAGAGGTTAAAAACAATGGAAAAACTATATACAACTGTCAGGCCAAAAACTGGTGACAGTCGCTTATGGCATTTACGAGAGGTTCTGATTATAGGGACAGATTTGACTGCATGCAGAATTTTGGTGTTTTGGATCATGAGGTGGTTGATTATGAGAAGTGATTTTACCATACACTTTTCAGTTTCTTGTTATTGTTAATTTTTCCAATATTGTAATTACAATTGTTGACATTTTTCAGTGCAATAAGCAAACGTTTCAAAGCCAAGATATACAACCGTTTTTGTGACTTATATGATAAATACACTGTAATATAATTGCCGACACCAAACTTGCTGAAGTATTCTCGATCTTGCCAAACTTTGATTGCAAGTGCAGCGTAACACTTCTTTTACACTGTAAAAATGCTTAGATGCAAGAGAAAATTAAGAAGAAACTAAACTGATATAACCTGTAAACAGGTTCCTGTCTGCTCAAGCTTTCCTACTTTCTCTTCATCGTATACCCCTCACGCCCACTAGTTCGAAAGATTGGGCTGAAACCTTAACTTGAAAAATAAAGTGTCAAGGAAAAAATATGAAATATTTACCTCTCTTGTTGGAACCAGAATTATGGCATAAGGCCCATCATTTCTCTAAATGAGGAAAAAATGATACATTCATCACAATTAAAACAGACTACTAAAAACAATCGTGTTTCACTGCCAACAAAAACCTAAGTTACCGGCTAATTAAAAACAAAAAGTAGTATTACATGTAAGTTACAGAGAGTATGATTGACAAAGGCTTTAATGTAAGCCTCTTCTATTAACCAGTGAACAACGATAACACATACATTTAATTAATGAAGATAATACATTTGAAGAAGGGCAAAGTTAGATTGTTTAAACATGCACATTTACTCACAGTTATTTTTGGTTTTATATTCTGAAGGGAATGTATTACCGGCACTGCATATGAAAGAGTTTTTCCTATAAGAAAACAAAAAAGTATAAAAAAGAGTCAAAAACATTCATGTAAGAAGATAGTATAATATGTATTGTAAGGGATACTAAACTATAACCAACAACAGTAATTGAAGGGCTCCCTATAAATTGTCCCCATGCAGATACCCTAATACAATGTAGTTGGGAACAAGTTAGCAATCCCACTTCCATCATATCTTCCACACCATCTGATCTAATCTATAGCCACCTACTTATTTTTCTCTCCTTCTACTAGAAATTTTCTTCACAACCCTGATACATGCAAAAATTTAAAACAATGTACAGGACGCACCTGTACCAGTCTTGGACTTCACAAACACATCTCTGCCTTCCAGCAGGGAAGGAATAACTGCCTTTTGTACACTGCAAAAAAGAAACAGTTATCACTATTAGTGAGAAAGGCATCGTCACATGTATGTTCAGTAAAATGTCGCAAGCATATCAAACAAAGAAGGATCTAAACAAGATTGATGTACACAAAGCACCAAGCCTTAATTTTGCCATACTCCTTCGTAATTAGACTAAAGTGTACTGAATGATTAATTTTTTATTACTATTGCGGAATAGACATGAGCCAACATGCTAATTATCTTATTCATCTATTGCAAGGAAAGTTATTAAACTAAAACTTCTCAGTGGTTTTTTTGGCACCAATCACATGTAAATCATCAAACATTGTACTTTACTATCAGTTCATCAAGCTTGTCTTAACCAACATTGAACAAATACCTGGTCATGGTAGTCAACTTTAAGTTACTTTCAAGATTGGATACCTTTTGAGGATAACAGTATGAGCATTAAACAAAATACATTTGCTTTCATAATAGTAAATTATTATCAATCAAAGTTGTTCCATCATGTTAAGAGGTATAAGTATTATAAGCTACCTTCAGAACTAACAGTAGTTATTTGATCTGACACAAGCTACCTTGGCCTGCATCACTGATATGGATGCAGAAAAGAATATTAAACATTTTACAAGCTGTGACATATGTAAGAATTTGATGACTCCATTAGTGTCCACAGGATGAAATGTGTAGCTGCCTATCAGAGAGATGCAAACCTCTGTAGATCTAAAATCTCATATGGAGATATGCAATACCCATGCCCCTCCCCCTCAATATCATTGGAACCCCTCTCCCCCTTCAAAAAGCACAAATCGACATACGTCATGACGTGGGAATGGCTTACAGGTACATACCATCAAAATTAATTATCATTCAAAGCAAATTTTTCTTACTTTTCATTGGCCAAAAGCCCACCATGTGACCTGCAAATAACTCCCTACAAATAATGGTCTGCTCATCTGCAATGCCGTCCAACAGTGTTTGGCTGCAAATAATATTCTGCTCATGCGTAAAGGAAACCGTGCTTTTCTCCTTCTTGCAATCGGTCTTACGTGAAAATGGCAGATTGCTTCGCTTCCCAATGATAAAACAATTATTGAACTCCGTTATCGCAAAATATCGTGATTTGTCAGTGTCTTGCAGATCAATTATTATGATCTGCTCACCACAGACAAATCACGATATTGTGCTCAAGCTCGTCCGGTAATTGTTAACTATTTGCTGTTAGCATTGTAATGACAGAATAATCTTTGTCAGTAATGAAATACATGGAGGACAAAAACAGAACCCATACTTTGAAAAAAAAATGAATTTTTAGAAAAATGGGCTAAATTCCAAATGAAAGAGCAGAAAAGCTCAAGATTAGGCTTCATTCCTTTCCTTAAATGTTTATATGAGCCAAAAATAAAAAAGCACATGTGATTATTTTGTCATTATATAATATGCACTTTATACAATAATTAACAATTAAAGAATGAGGTTGAGTATCTTATGCAGAATTATGGAGATCAAGGAGGGTGTTACAGCCTCGACGGATAACACCGCCCGAGATCTCCATAATTCTTAATTGTTTTATCATTCATTCAAAATAATGTTGTAGTTAATTTTTTATCCCAGGTTATTTTTATGTTTCCTTTGTTTTTTGGTATGGTAATGTATGCTAATGAAGTTGAAACCAAGAAAAACATAAAAATTACCTGAGATAAAAAATTAACTACAACAATAATTTCTAGTTTAAAAACATAGCTAAAACAAGCTTACCTGCATCGATGTTAAGTTTATCTTCGATAGTTTATGTTTAGGTTTGTCCAGCTCCGCAAATATTCTCCAAAGAGCAGATATCGCCCTCCGAGTTGTCTTCTTGCTGTCTTTGCTACGTTTTTAGCCATTATTTCGCCTAGTTCCAGCTGTAGTTCTTACTCTTGAAACAAGTGAAGTGTCCGCCATTATAGTTTTTACAACAAAAACAATTCAATCTCATCCCCAGCACTTCTCGGTTAATGGTGCAATAACCTGTAGAAGGCTGCATTTTTGACGTCATTTCCTCGTTAAATACAAAATTCTTCCAAATGTGGTCATCAGTAACTGGTTATGGCGAATTATGCGTGTGCTTTTAACCAATTAGAATTGGGGAAATACTTTGAATGAATAATAATAAATATTTAGAAATAAATTTCTTACCATGAAGGGTGAGAGCTCCAGGTCACAAAATTTATTACCAGAGAACAGTTTTTCACACTGTTCCTTGGCACCTTTGGGCTGCTGCTCAAAGCTACAAAGTAAGGTTATCTAGTTATTATAATAACGAATCATCTAGAAGGCACCTAATACCATTAATACTCCAGTTTCTACAGAGATCACGTTTGAAATTACAAACATACCGTAAAATTCCGAAAAAAGGGCCCCTCCATGTATAAGCCCCTCCAAATATAAGCCCACCAAACTCATAATGCAAAAAACCCTCCCTTAAATTGCCCCTCCAAATATAAGCCCCCCGGAGGCTTGTACTTAGAATTGCCCTCAAATACAAAGTAAAACAAAGTAAAAACAGTAAATTTCCTTCCAACGATAAGGCTAGCCTAATCAATTTTGAAATGCATATAATATGAGCCGAATATAAGCCCCTCCAAAAATAAGCCCCTCAAAAAGGGCCTTTGAAAAATATAAGCCCCGGGGCTTATTTTCGGAATTTTACAGTACCATAAATCCTCTATTAAGCCCCCCATCTCAAATAAGCCTCCTCCATCTAATAACCCCCCCCCCCCCTTTTCAGGGGAAGAAAGTTAATAAGCCCCACCCCCCGCCTCTATTAAGTCCCCCTCCCCAACGAAAATTATTCTTCACTAATAAAATTTAATAAATAAGCCCCCGCCCTGTCTCAATAGAGGATTTACGGTATGTATCTTAAGCAAAACTTTTATACTAACCTTGAGGTGGAAACTTTTGGTATTTCTGGGTTGTATTTGAATAAACTTGAAATAACCTGTAATTACCATGGACAAGGTAAATTTAAATGAAGAAAGTAAGTCTAAAAGAGTATAGATTTAGATTTAGAAACTAAAGCCGCTTAGACATTGACATGATAAGGTTAATTAAACACAGCTGGGTTCTGGCCACTCGGGCTTGTCATTTTTGTCTCAGGGGGGACAACTCTCCTACATGTGCCCACAAGTACTGCATGCTCTAAAACATGTAAGGTTGTGAATTTACCAAGAAAAAGTGCCAGAAATAAAACATTGAAATAAAGACATAGCTGCTTAACACAACCTTTAGTATCTGATGCAAGGAACGTTATGTATAGAACAAATTAAACTATGCACAAGACTTAGTTTTCTTTAAACCATTTGCATTTCAAGGTGATTCCCTCTTTAAAAAAAACCTACATCTTTTTGCGATGACATAAGGTTTGACGGGCTCGCTAGTCCTCCTGGGAGGGATCAAAAAAACGTGTTGTGTTCTTGTTAGCTATCGTGATGAATTTTAACCTTGTGAGTCTACGGAATAGGCAAAATCCAGTGTAATCTTAAAGAAACTGGGGTGATGTAGCCTTAAAAACAAGCCTCAGACCTGGATTAAATACAGCTTGGTTCAAAGTCGCCTTCAACATCTGTAACATAGACTTTTGAAATAACTTGATACACTAATGCATCAAGTCAAGATGATGACAAAAACGTAATAAAAAGTGGTACCTACCAACTTTTGGCAATTAACCACACATACACAGCTAAAAACTAGACATGCACAACCGGTGCGATTTTTTTCCAATTTAGTAAAAAATCTTAAACACAGATTTTTCCAATATTTTTTCTTGTTGAAAGTAATTTAAGCACTGCTCTTGTTAAAATCATAAAATAAAACAATGGGGTCACTGTAATCATGCTCTCCACCTGCATTTCTTCATTTCTGAGCAAGGACCGTGGTGAGTTTCAAAATTCACATGTATGTGGAAGTATTTAAATATAATTTTTATTATCATTTTGCAGAATTTACATCAAGATATCTCAAAAGGATGAAAAGTGATGATAGAGCTCAAATGTCATTTAAAGTTATTCAGCACAAGTTTAGCATGGGTTTGATTAACTATCAAAGTCCTTGGTCAGAGGAAGTCAAACTCAGCAACAAGTGTCCTGCTTACATTATGCACATTTATAGTCACTCTTTTCACAGCAGCCATCTAGATTGTTATGTGCAGTGAGAGATGTGCAGTGCAACACTAACAAATCACCTTCAATGATAAATTTCCTGTTAACATACAGTGTAACACAGTAGTGGTGCTCTTTATTAATTAACCTTAAAAAAATGAGGATAATGATGATGATGATTATGATCCATTCTGCCCATACACTGTAGCTAGTTATGTGCAAAATACCGCTGGTTTTCCCTCTACAAAATATAATAATTCACACCTGAGCATTTTTTGGTGTCAGTTTGTCAGGGTGTACAGAAGCATTTCGGTGCACAAGGGAGCTGTTTGTATGGTTATCCTAAAAGTACAATATTGATAATGTCATCAAAAATCATGTCAATCAATCAACTTTCATGTGCGTCTTTATTGATGTTGCAATGCTTTAAAATTAAAATAATTGAGGTTTGCTTTGGTTACTCTTGGGAAGGAATGGATAAGTTATCAACAGCTCCTAATTCAAGAGTACAATGCAAACATTTCCTTTATTTTTCTTCAAAGTCAGCGGGGCTGCATGAATGGTGACTTGCAAGAAAGCCACTAAAGTACTGGGCATGCATCAGCTTACATTCATGCTATCTCACATACTGCTTCCAGTCCAGTATGACAAACCCTTTGAGATGTGTGCAAATTCTAGACCTGTTTCGTTTCTTGTCCTGGGCTACATTATTTGGTGCAGTTACATAGTTACATTAGCAAGAAGGCTTTTTATACTTTGTATGTTTTTAACAATACTTATTTTTATCTTACTGCATATCCGTTGCTTAGATTTGGCAAATTGTTGGTATAAGATCCTTTGTGCTGATCATGGAGAACGGTTGATGTTTTTGTTGACGTCTTTGCCTTCTGGGTAGCTCCAGGCTTCAAGTATTGTTGTCTTTTCAGTAATCTCCTTTCTTTCCACTAATTTGACAAAAAAAACAAGAATTATATTATTACAATGCATGCACATACGGCTATTTCAAAAAAAGTTGTCAGAAGAAAAGCAAAATCTGCAAGCCAAGACAGCAAGGTAATGCGGGTTGTTTCAAATCTGCCTTTTGCTGGCAAACAATCACTCCACTAAACTGGTCGCTGATTTTTATTCGTCATTTATACTGAACCACACTTATCATTTTAGTTTTTAAAAAAGTACAAGGTAAAATTATGTTTCAATTGAAGTGCACTCTTGCTTATTCCCATCTTTGAAGGCAATTCTGTTCAGCTGATTAGCAAGGAAAAATGACCTTAAATTTTACATTTTATCAGTTTGCATAATGTAGTAACAAAGTGGGAGAAAAAAAATATTATAAACAAACATTTTTCCGAATAATGGTTCCTACTCAAGAATTAGTTAAAGCTCGCCAAAGTCTGTGGCAGGTAATATTTTGCACTACACCAGCATGTGAGAATGTAAGGACTTGTAACCACATTGCCTTTATTCCATCTCGTTCAATTTTTTAAATGACAGCAATTCCTCTGGAAATGAATTCTACAGGACTAGTTTTAAGTTAAAAAAAAAGAAAAAAGAAAAGAAAATTGTGGTCTGCTGTTCACTTCCCCTATGAAACACGAGGCATTTCAAGCTGTAATCGGGCAACAACGGCCATGGAAAAAAAATGCAAATTAAGTTGTTGTTTTGCTAATTTAAACCTGTTGTTGTTCACGGTCTATTTTGGGTTGTATTGTATTGCTTAAGCTCCCTACTGTATGAAGGCTCACCAACCACCTCTGTTTTAAGAGTTGTCCAACGTTTAGAAATACTCTCACTTACAGATAGACGTTCCAAACAGTTCTCAGGGACATACTTGTGTGGCCGCAAAACTCCTATAGGACCTGCAGCAGGTCATTATAAAAATCCCATATTACCTTTCGGTCTTGGCTTAAACTTTTTGCTTTTCCTCCGACAATGTTTTTAGAAATAGCTGTATACATTTAATACCCCAAAGAAGAAGTTTTTGTTGAAATAACCAACAAGAAATTGTTTTGTAGCCTAGTCCCACAGGAGAGGGGCATTGGGAATTTGGGGATGTCGGTTTTTCAGTTTTGGCTATTTTTTAGTTCAGTTTTTCAGGTTTTGCACTGATAAACTTCAGCCTTTCAGTTTTGGTATCCATCACAATTTGCAGTTTTTGAATTTTTTGGTTTTTGGCAAAAATACAGGCTGTTTTTTGCAATTGTTGTATGATGTCATTTTTGGTTTTTCCAATTTGGTTTCAAGTTTCTTTGTCCATGTGTCAGCATTGAGAGGGCTAGGAAACATTGAGTCAATTACTTTTATCATACCACAGTGAATGTCACCGTAAGTTCCTGTTAATGATGAAGTAACAAACTGTGCTGGTTAGATTCCTCTGCGCAGTCACATGTTAGACTATTTTAGACGTGTTTATTTTACAGTCTATCCAGGTCACATGTGACTGATTGCTGAAACATTCAAATCAAATCAAATTCACCTCTAAGTTCTCAAATCTGCAATGTGGGATTCTGGATTTTTGATGAAGGTTTTCCCAAAGTCCTCTTTAATTGCTTTAATTGCTAATCAATCGAGGATCTTTGTAAATTGTCCTAAAATACATTGTATGAACTGAGACTATTAATATGCCAGTTTTTCGACCATAGTATCCATGGATAGAGCTGATACTATGGTGGTATTAATATTTAGAGTGAAGATGGTGTAAATCATTTAGTCCGTATGTTCCACATGTCACCAATGTTTCAGATCTATTAGGGTTTTCAAAATTGAGGTGTGTAAATCTTCGGTTTTTGATGTAATATATCAAACATGAGATGCAGTGTTTCATCACCAGATGAAACACTGAGAAGAGAGTTGCAAATACGACGCGCAGCGGAGTATTTTTGACGAACTTCGAGGTGTTTCATCTGGTGATGAAACACTGTGTCGAATGTTTGATATTTCTTCTCAAACAAAATCATTTTTGAAGGAGAAATTAAGGATGCAAATACTAAGCAGTGTTTCATCCGATTTCCAAACACTCATTAAACATTAATTTCCTTTGTATTTTCTTAATGAAATATTAATGAGTTTCAGAAGGTTTTGTATTCAAGGTTTTTGTTTTGCAATTGTGGTTTTGATCGAGGTCTATTGCGCTTTTTCAGCTTTGGGTGTTTTTTGACCGCTTTTTCGGTCTTTTATAGACCTACTTCCCCCACCAACAGCCTTGAGAATCATTGATGGTTCCTTGGTTGCTTTTTTAACTTAAGCTTAAAGTTTAGTTTAATTTTAAGAATCGATTCTAAACGACCTGAACAGCTGTAGCTAGCCAGGAATTAAGAAACTCTCAGTTAAACTTTCCGTTTGTTTTTAAGAATACATCTAGCGATTAACGATGTAAAGGGGATATTGGATGCTGTTACTTTTGAAGCTGAAGTAATAACATCATTTTTTTTTGCAGACGACAGGGTCAGAGGGACATAAAACTTACATGTGTCCATGTAATAGATTTTTATCACAAAGGTACCTTTGATCTCCTGTCTGTTTTTCTTTGAGTG
The DNA here is from genome assembly GCA_964035525.1 of Porites cylindrica. NCBI lineage: Eukaryota > Metazoa > Cnidaria > Anthozoa > Scleractinia > Poritidae > Porites > Porites cylindrica. The sequence goes on from OZ037776.1 coordinate 60,278,825, forward strand.
TCTACATCGTGTCCATCACTATATGAATATAGATTCAAAAGCAGCCCGTCGTCGTCCATGCTTCAATTATTTTGTGGGCCCTGCTTGCAAAAACTACACGCAATCCGCCATGTTTGAGACACTCGCGCACGCGGAATTTCAAAATAAGCGGTTGGCATTTTATGTAGGCGACACAATGTGACTTGTTGGTTTTTCTCTGCCTGGTTTAGGTTCCAATATGCCTTCCGAAAGAGAGAAATATGCAATTTCATCTACCGGTTTTTATGATTTCTTACTGCTTGATTTTTTAGAATAGTGTCCCTTAAAAGAGTAGAGAAATGGAAGGTCTCTCACTGACAGAGTTGGCGTTTTAGGAACCAGACATAATGTTAACTTGTTATTCTTTCCTCCGATCTTATTTTACCGGGAAGGGGATTTAATATGAATCCACAGAGTTATACGATGAAATAAGCAACAAACAACATTAAGCTTTATTTACATTACTGTAGGTTCTTACAGTGTTACAGCATAAAACATGAATCTGATTAGACGAAAAAAACATCTGACATTGCGAGGATCCTCAGGACCGCCAGGCGCCAGTTAGGGGCTGCAGTAATGCCTTATAACCATGCCCCCCCCCCCCCCCCCCCCGGGCATAGACCTGAGAATTGACAATTTTTTTCTCTCGGAGGTCTATTCTCCAATTCCCCACCCCCGAGAACCGTTTTTTTTTTAGTAATAATAGCAATGACTTTATTTTAGTGTTAACAGTTAGCTAATTGGGGACACACGTTTTCACAACTTCTATAAACGTTATTGAGAGAAGGATAGCCGACGTCATAATGTAGTTAAAACATGAACATTACATTTGAAAATGGAAACGAAGAACAAAAACTCTGAAAAAGCGCCTCTTAATAGAACACTTCATAAGAACACTGGACTGAACTCTGTTTATCTATATACATCAAAAGCGTTGTATCCGTTTTCATATAACTTTTCTTATCATTAAAGCTAGGCTGAAGTAATATTTCTTTCCTTCTCTTCCAAAAAATAAAATCCATTCGAGTACGCATGATACGCACATTCGTTTCAATTTTTCTATAACATACCTTTATATATACATACTTTAATATTGATAGGTTATTCCTCTCCAACCACTCTCCGACAAATTCCCGCGTTTTTCGTTAAAAAGACGTAGTCTTGAGATCCACAGCCATAGTGTAAACTGCGCGAGAAATGACACATACTTAGCAAAATCAAAGAGAATACATTTTCTGTTTGCCCCACCCCCTACCCCGGGGAAAGGACCGCTTCAAACAACCCCAAACCGGGATCCGAAGGGTTTGACTTGTTCCGAGAGTTGCCCGTGGGAAATGGCAACAAGTCAAATTGAACCATGCATAAGTTCCTTTAAATTTTGCTTCGTGTTCAGGTGGGGTCCGTGCTAATAGTTAATCAACGTGTCCGTAACTTGCGAGGTGTCTTAAGGCCGGATTGTTGACTGTACTGTAGTTTTGGTATAGAATCGTATTTATTTACCTCAAAGGTACCGACAGCGAGATCTTTGCTCTAGATAAGAAATTGAGCCTGGATTCTGGGTGTGATCGGAAACGTTTCAGAGTCTTAAACAACAAATGCACTAACTGCCTCTCTTTATCAACCCCGTCCACCCCCTCCCCCCCTCCCCCGCCTCCCCATTCACGTTTGTGCCTAACAGCCTGCACGCGAACAAGCGTTTCCGTGCGGTCTCTGAGCAAAGAACGAGGAACTAGAGTTTGGAGGAACGTTGCTCTCGTTCCATTTTTCGCGTTGCTAAAAACCAAACCTCAGTCTTTCTTTGCTCCGAAACCACACTACGGTAGAGGCTACATAGGTACTTACCCCCACCCCTACTGTTTTGCAGGTGAATATCAAGGAGGACATGCAGTATAGGAGAGTTCAAGTTCAAGAGGTTAGGTTTCACTTGGTATTCATTGAATGAGATCAGGTTTGTGATCCTGTACTATATCATGAAATATTCCTCTTTGCAGTAAAAGTGAATGTTCTATATCATTCAAGAAAATACCCTGCTAATTCAAGCTCCTGCAGTTTGGAACTAGGTGCGTCACCTTAAATCTTGATAACACTTCTGAATGGTCTCTTATTTTCAACAGATGGCAGCATACGTACATTGCAATATATTATCGGAAGTATAGGCGATTTTAAAATCAAATCTCTTCCGATAAGCTCATTTGCTTATCGCTTGCTTTTAAGTTCACAATTTGTTTTACATAGCCAGTCTACATCACGACAGCCGAGTGAGATGATGGAAGAAGAAGAAATGAATAATGTTACTGACAAGTCCCAAGGCTCATCGACGCTGGATCATAATTTTCAAGAGCCAGCAGGCATGTTGATTGCGCGACTAATAATCGAGGTGGCATTGGCTTTCATGGGATTCATAGGAAACGCAATGGTGGCCTTCATCATATCGCGACAGCGCAGATTTCGTTCGGGACTAAAACTTTTTATCAGGAATCTCGCCTTCGCAGACATTGGGGTCCTGACAGTCAGCTTTCCTATAGCAGTGGTTAAGGAGCAGTTCCCTTCGCATTGGCCGCTTGGCAAGGCTTTCTGTCTGTGCTTCTATCCCTTAGCGGAGATGTTCCTTGGAGTTTCAGTTTGGTCGATTACCGCAATAGCCATTGAACGCTATAGAAAGATAACTGCCACCTCCGGAGTCCGAGGATGTTCTGACTCGTCCAACAAATCTCTGAAATGGGGGCTTCTGGTCATATGGATCAGCTCCTTCCTCGTTGTTTCATTGCCTTTGCTTATTGTTATGGACTATGAGGAGCATAGTACGGGAACAATGTGTTTAGTTGTATGGTCAATCACTATGAATTGGATCTATATAATTTCCCTGACTATATTCTGGTATCTTTTACCTCTTGGAATAATCATCTTCACTTACGTGAAAATATCCCATCAGCTTCAGCAAAGTAACCATTTCCACAAGTCAAGTATAAAGAGGCGCTCACCAGAAAGGAAGCTTGAGAATTCCATGATTCTCAGTTCAGAGGAAGGAAAAAGAATGCAGCAAAACTCCAAAGCAAAGAAGATTCTCACTCCTATAGTGGTTGTCTTTGCTATATCCATGCTCCCTCTTAATGTACTGCGAGTTTTGCAGTTATTTTGGGAGGATATTGTTTTCCACAAATATTTCTTTTTGATTTACCACGTGTGTGTTATTGGGGTTGTGGTAAATTCAGCGTCAGATCCGCTTATTTACTCTATAGTCTCGAAAGATTTCAGAAAGGAACTGAAGGCGTTCCTCTATCGCTTTGCTCAACGTCTAAGGAATCTCGTTAAGATAAAAACAGCTGATAAGAGTCTTACTAATGGTTTCAGCCATGACGTTCACCTTCTTCATCTTCAAGAACATCATACTTCACTCGCAGCGCGTGGAGAAACCAACGCTGAAACTCCGACAACTCCACTGGTTACTCGCATATAATTAAGAAAACAAGTAGAGGATATTTACGGATTCTTTCGTGACAACATTTGCAACATTTAGTTAATGCGCCTCTGTAGTAAATAAAAACTGTGTAAGACAAATTATAAAGAGCTTCAGTTATCGCAATACTAATAACGTCAATATATTTAAACAAAAGAGTTGTTAAACAAGCAATTATTCAATTATCGCCAGAGTCCAAAACAAACTTGATACCTGTTTATTCTGTTTTATAAGAGGTTTATAAAAGCCTTCATAGGATCGGAAGTGGTTGACTTATCACTTGCCAGACCTCGACAAAACTAAGGACATGCATAATTTAATGGAGAGAGAACGTGCATGACAAAGTATTCCGCTCTGAATATTCGGGCATTTGGCACGTACTCTGGCCTGGTTTTGAAATAACAATGAACAATACAAAAAAACACAACCAGGTGATGAAGGAAAATACCAAAATGGATAGAAAGCAATGTACCTTTTGTTAGTACATGTATGTGTCAACAATTTGAGTTTTCATTGCGCTTTTTGGTGTAATAAACAATATTTTTTTCAGTTATCCAAACAATGTGCATGGTTAAGAGCTGTTACGCCGCAAAATGTAATAACACTGACGCAAAATGTAATAAAATTTTCAACACAAAATGTAATAATCTTTCAACGCAAATTGTAATAACTTTTCTAACGCATAATGTAATAACGCAAAATGTAATAATTTCCGAATAATGACGTGCATGCTATTTCAAAATCGGTATTGTGGCTCAGTAATTAGTAGCTGATCCAGATCTTCATGTAAATTATTATTATTATTATTATCAATATTGATATTAATAATAGTAATAATATTTATTTTCTTCTTCTTCTTCTTCTTCTTCTTCTTCTTCTTCTTCTTCTTCTTCTTCTTCTTCTTCTTCTTCTTCTTCTTCTTATTGTTATTATTATTATTGTTATTATTATTATTATTAATGAAATAGCGGTTGAAAGGTCGTGTTACTTCCGTGCTGAGCTAGTCTCCCTAGCAGCCGTGTTTTGTCTCCTCACGTAACACTCTTCCCCAACAAAGGAGGAGGAGCGTCTTGTGACGAGACAAAAATGGCTGCAAGAGCTTGCTGTACTGTACCACAACTGTAGCAACTGAGAGACTTGGTTTAATTTCAGATGTTGAATTTAATTCAGTCAAATAAAATAGCTGTTGTCGAAAACAAGTAGTAGAATCAACTTTCAAAGCATAATTCAAATGCATTTAAAATAAAAGATATCTGTCACACTTTTTTTCCATGAGAACTAGACAACTTTGGCTGTAGCTTACTTTTCCTAAGTTCTCACTTAATAGAGGCTGAATTGTTCTTAATGCTGTTTTTTAGGTCGAAGTTTCTTTTATGTTGAAGTTTTCAAGCTTTGCAAAGTCAAATCAGTTTGCCTTGTAAGGCAGTTGTCGTTTGCCTGGAAGAGATAGCGCAAAAATTTTCGCAGTTGGTAAGATGTGAAGTAGCGTTGCACTTTATAAATACTTGAGATATCAATGATTTAACTTTCAACTACTAGAAGCAACTTCAACTGTTCGTCTGACGTTACGTTTGTGTCATCATAAGGGTAGCTTTGTACTTGGCTGTCACGCACTCTTCTTGCAGCACGTCATCGGCCAATGGAAACTACAAGTCTACAAATTGAACTACAGTTGACTCCCGATAACTCGAACCAAAATCGATTTCCCCTGGATTTCCGTCATACATTTACTGTAATTTTACCCTCGGTAACTCGAACCCTCGATAACTCGAAACTCCCGTTAACTCGAAGTAATTTTTGTTTCCCCTCAGATCATTTCTATATAATTTTACCCTCGATAACTCGAACCATGTTTTGAGCCCTTAAAAAGTTGGGAAAAAAGAGTGTACTGCCTCCGAAACATTGAATTTTGAATTTCCCATTGACGTGTTGTAGGCATATAGTTTACTAGTGGATCGATAGTGGAGGCGGATGTTGTTTGCCACAAATCTAACGTGAAATAGCTTTACTTCTCAAAAAGTAAAATGCATGCTCTATTTAGGCAACGTTTTGTTACTTTACGTTCTGATTTATAATCTAACAGTATCTTTCAATTTTCACTCAACATTTTTACAATTAGATGTGATTAGAATACTCACTGAGCAGTAAAAACTGTTTTTTTCCTTTCTCCCGGCTATTTTCTTCGAGCTCCCGATAACTTGAACTCCCGATAACTCGAACCTTTTTCGATTTCCCTTGAAGGTTCGAGTTATCGGGAGTGGACTGTAGTCTATTTATTTTGGAAGTTCTCTAGTTTGGGAAATCTGTATTTATTTTTCCCACTGACGTCTTCATTGATGTTTCCTTTATGTCGTAGATTTGTAAGGTCTCTATCTTTGCCTCGTAGTATTGCCTTTGATTGTGGAAGATTGCTTGAAATTACAGCATTATTGCCTAGATATCATTGGAAATTTTCACCTTAGATTTATAAGCCGTAATAACGATTGAACTATAATCTTGTTCCAGTTTAAGTTTAGTCTGACGATTTTATGTGCCGGAATAAGGCAGCCAGTCAGTAGTTGCCTGCAGCAACAGCGGCGTGGAGTTGAAGGAGAAAAGGCTGTATTCGCAGGCTACTCTTCTTTCATATTTGCCTGCTGAAATCGCGAAAATGAAACCCCGCGAAATTACTTGGTACCCGCGAAATTAATAACCAATAAGGTACGTAAACAGTTACCAAATATTTCGTAATACGGGAGGCCCAGATTTAAAGCCCGGTCAGGCTTTAAAAAAAAAAGCGGAAAGTCATGCTGGCTGTGTTAAGGATCATTATCTGGGTACAGATTATGGAGCTTGTCTCCTTCATCTCTCTTTCATCAGCTGTGAACTTTTCCTAGTCCCTGCATGTACGGCGTTTTCCCAGTCCCTATCGGTCAATTCATTTCGGTGACGTATCTGAGGCGAACGGGCGGGAAACGCCTCACATTTTCGCTTGGACCACGTGACCCGAAACGCTTTGGCCGCGCGAAATAAAGAGGCCCAGGGACTAGGCAACTGGGAACTAAGAAGAGGACTCCAAATCACACAAACTACTTCGAAAACAGTACAGTGGGGAAAGCCTCGTCGGTGGTCTACTTCCTCCTCTGTTGTCACCTCACTTTTTACCACTTACCACAAATATCACTGACCCCAAGCTCATAAAAGGGACCCATCATTAGAGGCAGCCAGTGGCTCCATCGTATACTGACGTCCGACACCGGACTTTACCGTTAATACACTGCGTACAACTACTGTTGTCATTTCCACTACCCTTGATTACCCTTACCAGAGAACGAAACGGATGAAGTGTTCTCCCCAAACACATGCAAACAGTGAGGAGAGGATACATCAACAATTAAACAAACAATCTAAATGATCCTTTCTTCTTTTCTACCAAAAAACAGTGACGACACACACAAATGAAGCTTCACTCAATGATGCAACTTTATTTCATACACTCAATAATTTAGTTCAGCTTTTTTGAAACCTTTCCGTAATATGCTTCATTGGCCTACAATGGAAACAACAAATTTATTTAGTATTTCAGAAAATATCTCTTGATCTCCGGGCTCCTGTGTACCCTAAACAAGATGGCAGACCAAACAGGCTTTCCAAACGCATAAACAACCTCGCAAAATAGAAACATATCGGACCAGTTATTTAAACAGAGTTTAGCCCGTGTTTAACAAAACCGCGTTCTATGCCATTATCATTGCCCAACGCTTTTATCTAAACACCATCTATGGTCAGCAATTTCAATAAAGCACATGGCGTAGACTGGGAAAGCACATGTCTTCTTAAATTAACTCACTAAGAAAGAGATATTCGTAAACCACGGCCTAAGTTAAGGTTAGACTTCGTATAAATAACCAACCCATCGTCTTCTAGAGAAATTCTAGCTTTTTTGGCGGCCAATTCTTTTGTAGGCGTACTTGAAATTCGGCTTAGTCCGTGGGCATAGTAACCTTGACCAAGCACACCATGATATCTATACGGTTGGTCATTTTTTGAGAGAAATATCCACAACCTTCCTTATTAAGCCAAAATAAGAAGACCACTACCCGTATGTGCTTTTTCTAGTTCAGTTCTCATTGTGTGATGAAAACAGGAGAACAGTTTAATCTGCTATATATACAAAGGGGAATTCAACTGCGTTAGTTACTGCTTCTTATCCTACTTCCCGGCTCAGTTGTAAAGCCAAACTGGTCAACCATATCTTCTAAAGGAACGTTCTTCGGGACAGCTAAGCTGTTAGCGCACTATAATCCAGGGATATATCGTCCCGGTTCATATCTTGCTGAAAATTACACGACATTACCTTTGTTGGTGCAGTCTACTTTCCCTCTGACTTTAGTTCCAGGTATTTCCTCTCCGAATTTATCCACGCACCAACAGAACCCGGTAGAAGGCCAGCACTGTTCCGAGCTAAAGCTACCGTCAGTGTTACACTTGGGTACGAAAGAACCTAACAAACCGCCATTTTGTGAGGCTTGGGAGCTGAGTTGTTCACATTTCGTTGCAGCTTAAAAAGATACGAAAGTAGAAAAAAACCAATGAGTGAAATAAAATCAACTACGAGAATGAAAAATAAAAACGAGCAGACGAAAGGAGTTTTGCCGTGATACTCTGATGTCAACAGTGCGATTATGAGACGCCAGCCTGTCCTCATCTGCTGCAAATGCCTTCTAAAATACTTCTTCACAATAGAACAGTGATTGAATCGAAAGGTCATCAATTTCGTTATAATTCCAGCCACTGTATAGCAGGAGAACCACATTTTTAGATATAAATGCTTGAGATATAGTTTCCATGCACATTTATTCGAGGTGAATTGGACTCTCTTTATATTTTCCAAGCACGTTTTAGATCGACTAAGAACTCGAATAGTGGACTCTATATCGATAATGGTAAGGCCTCCTTCCTCATGGCTGTTAATTGCAGACAATATGGTCACCTTCTTTTTGCCATTCCATAAAAAGCGAGTCTTAAATAAACTCATTTAATTCTTTTATTATAAAGTTTAGAGAGGGCATGGAGTAGGAGGTGTAAACAAACTCAGAAGGGAGTGATTTGAAAACCGTTAGCATTTACCATAAACTGAAAGACCCCTCGATTACAATAAATTTATCATTAATTATTTTCTCTTTGAATTGGTTTTCGAGCAGCAGATTTTGATGAGATGTGAAAAAGACTCCTTAGGCCTTATTGCTTCGTCAGGCCATTTGATGCCAAAAGGTTTTATCGTATTATCCTTTAGCGACCCTATCCATAGTCCTTCAGTTTTGGAATTAATTGGATTTATTGACTTTTACCCCAGACATGTAGCTAAAGCAATCACTCGGAATAGCCATGGCATAAAATACACCCTGGTAGAACCGACGCATTGAGCTTTGACGAACTTTTCATCATACCTTTTTTAAAATATTCAGACGCGATGACCGCGAAACTTTGAAAAGGACTTCAGGTGTCCTTCGGTAATAATAACAAATTCAGGTATCGGCTTTTAGCGATATATAAATATGCCAAGTAAATTTTAGAGAAATCGCGGGAACAGAAGTCCGTTCCTTGAAAGTCCTTATTTAAAAAAAACAATTTATTAAAATGAATTTAAGTAATATTTTATCGCAGTTTATTATTAGTGCATTTTTTTGAAAAAAATCGCTTCTTTTAGAAAGAAATGAAATCACAGATTTCTGAAATGATTTCAAATTACGGTTTAACATGACGTTTGCAAATGATTCAGAAAAATAGCTAAAATTGCACAGAGATCTTGAAGATAAAGGCTAAAATTTTCTGTTATCTTCAAAACAAGACTTTTTCTTTTTTATTGATATTTATCTCAATTGTACAAAAAATTAAATCCGATAACTATACTAAAAAGGACGAGAAGGTAATAACAGACTACTACATGTAATAGTAATATAGAGAAAAAAAGACAAATCACCAATAATAACGTCACTCTCAACAAAGCAGAAAAGTGAGTGGCCTTCGCATCATAATTTTTTTCAAACATTGAATATTTCTATTTCGATATATGTCCGTGGCTTTGAATCAGATTTTACAAGGACATCGTTTTATCAATCTAAAATCCAGTGTTAGCTCAACCTTAAAGCAGCGTTATTTTTTAACGGTGAATGACGAAATACTTACCACGGACCAGCCAGGACCCATGGGCCCATTGTAAGCGAAAAGACACTTTGTGTACCACTGTAAGCTTTTTCAACGCTATTTAAATCGTTCGGTAATGAATACTCTCTACAGTCAACAAACGCCGAAATGAAAGTTTTTATACTTAACAAACCCTAACCATTATAATAATAGAAGAATACACAAGAGACTGAACGATAAACGTCATCGTTTGATATAAATTAATATAAACTAACTGGACTGGTTTTGCAGAAAACAAACACGCAAAGCAGAAGAAAAAAAAAACATGCAAACGTACTTGTCTTGCTACAGTCTGCCTTCCCTCTGACTTTAGTTCCAGGTATTTCCTCTCCGAATTTATCCACGCACCAACAGAACCCGGTAGAAGGCCAGCACTGTTCCGAGCTAAAGCTACCGTCAGTGTTACACTTGGGTACGAAAGAACCTAACAAACCGCCATTTTGTGAGGCTTGGGAGCTGAGTTGTTCACATTTCGTTGCAGCTTAAAAAGATATAGAAGTAGAAAAAAAAAATGAGCGAAAAAAATCAACTAAACTGTAGAAATAAAAAGAAAACAATGGAAAATACAAACAAGCAGACGAAAAGTCAATTATGTCATGATACACTGCGGCGGATACTTCAGTTTATGAGATCTAAAGTGGCATGTGAGACTTGAGGAAAAAGTTTATAAGTATTCCATGAATTAAGAAGTCAACAAATGAATGTGATTTGTGTGAAACTTTTGAGATATGGCCCTTATTGAATTGCAATCCCCTAATTCCAATCTTCACGCAATTTTGTATCACATCTCTTTAAAATATCAACCTTTGACTAAATTCAGTTTAGTGAATTGATTTCTGAACTATACATGTCTAGACTCAATTTCAGCTAACTGGTTTCTTCAATTCTGACTACTTACTGGGGACCAATAAGAACCCATTGCAGACCACTCAGTAATTTTTTGTTTCTTGAAGTGAATTAGTCAGTATTTTTTCTTTTGGCAGCTCCTTTGCTTTTTATAGCTACAATGTTATTGTCTCAACAAGCGCATTTAATAAAGTGTTCATGTACTTACCGTTGGTAAAGGCGAGGGCAGATGATATTATCATAAGAAGCAACATGTTGGCTGATCAGGACTTGTGTAAGTATCGAAAATGTAACTCCTCCTAGATATATGGAATCAACCCTCTCAGCTGTGCTAACTCGTTTATGCAAAAGTGACAGCGCTATCAATTGCAGCATTGTGTTAATTCATGCCTTTTGTCAGTTTTCTGTCTATTGATGATCACCAGGCTGCAGTAAACCAAATGTAGAACAGACGGTGATTATTTTTCTATTTACTCATTTTCTTAATGTAAACGTACTATGTACTTTACATATACATTACATGTACATAAGCACCCCAGTTCTACTCTGAAGGTTTTGACATTTAAATCGGTGTTGCATTGTTGTTGAATTTGATTATGATTAAGGTAACACTTTCCTTTTGATTTCGTTGTGGAAATACTGATGGAACAATTGAACTTTACTTTGACTTATCGTTGTATCACCAGGACCTATGTTATACCCTGAAAGAATACGCCTGTATGAACTAATCAATATTAACAACAGATGAAAGTGTCGCACAAACAGCAACGGAGGATTCAGCTTATTTTTCTTTTTCTAGGTTTCACAATAATCATAATATTAAATCATATTTTAGAGGGGCTAATTTTACCAATAAGTGCTCTTTAATGGGACCCTGCACATACCTAGAATAAATATTCTCTCTTGTTAAAAACTGATTTATAATTAATTAAAAAACAAAAACTAGCTTAAAAATTAAAAAAAACGAGGAACAATTATAAAAACTTGTAACAATCAAGTTTGCAGTTTAGATTTAAAGACGATAAAAAGGTTGTGTCACGAGTGTCCCGTGCAGTCAGCTTTGCGCGGCGTTTGTTAAATACAACTATGTCGTGGTTACATTCAGATAACCGTCGAGTTTGAGGAGTTTTTATCCCAAAACACCAAACTTTACGAATATTTTTAAAAATTTTAACCTCACTCCTCACTTTCAAAGCAAACTCATTGTATTTGGCATTCCTTTTTATTCCTCATGTACCGAAAAGGAGAACATCTTTATTTGTCATGTTTATATACCACCGGTCAACTAACCCCAAACATGTCCCTAAGGATTGGTTATAAAAACTGCTACTATCTGGTAGGAAGTGAGAAGAAGTCGACCAGGAGTTAGGAGTTAGTTGTGTTAGTAAGAGCTGTACAAGTTATGAACAATAAAGAAGCAAAGACATTCACAAAGATGTAAACGAAGACTCTTGGTATCTTCTCGCTCAGCGAACAAGTTGCTTGAACACAAACACAATAGCAACAAAAGAATCTTTCTTCAACTCAAAAGAGTCTCTGATAGTAAACATCTATTGTCGTAATACCTGTCCTTACTGTTACCATTACTCTTTATGCTGCAATTTTAATTTGGACGTTGGATCAGTTTTGCAATCAAGTCCGTTCTTAAAACTTTTGATGAAGAAGCTTGTCACCCTCTGTGAACCGTCTACTTGTTACGATGATTTTAAAAGAACTTAATTCCGCAGAGTTTCTTCAGTTGCTCTGTTTTGAAACGAGATGCAAATAAAACTCTTGAAAAGAAACGGGGATTCATTACTTTTCCCGTTGGTTTTGTAAACCTTCTAGGTTCAAAATTGAATTTTTTAATTTTTATTTTGTTTTCCTCGTTTTTTATTGACTGGACGACCAAAGCCTGATGAGGAAAAGCTTCCAGGCTCTAACTGGAGATAAATGCATGGATGCAAATTAGCTCCCTACAGCCAATCACAGAATACTTGCAATGGTAATCGAACTAAGTGGAGTTCAATTTGGTCTGAAATCATACGCGTGATTTTAAAATAGGACGAACCCGCAGCGTGAGTTCTATTTGAAATCACAAGACGATTTCAGACCAAAATTGCAGGACAGGAAGTTCAACTACCATTTTATTACAACCAGTTTGAAATCGTAGAATTCAGACAGTACCAAAATTTATTTTATCTATTTCGTTGCAAAGCTGAAACGAAAACGCTTTTACATCTCATTTTGTACACGAAATGGAAACGACGCCATACAGAGCGAAAACGGTGCGATTTAAAACAGGAATGACGCGATTTAGAGCAGAAGTGATTTAGAGAAAAAAATAGTGTGATTCGTGAACAAATCACACTCCAGAGAGACATGCAATGAGATTGCAGGGATCACAAGTGATTTCTAAACGGGTAAAATAAACGCTTAAATCAGGTCAGTTGTAATAGCTAGCCTCGTAATATTTCAGTTTCCTTTGTAATTTAACTTTTTCTATTCTTCCTTGTCGGTAACAACTTTGAGTGTGAAAGAAGGTTGTGAAAGTTGTTGTCGCAATTGTTGGTCTTGTTTGACCAATTCAGTTTTTAGTCACCTACACCAGATAGATAGATAATTAAAACTAAGCGAATAAAGAACTTCGCAATGAATAAAAGAAGCCAACAAAGAAACAAGCCTTGTATTTGCTAAATTAAACGATTCAGTTTTCAGTCAAATCCAAAAGTACTTGAATTTGAGCTTAACGTTGTACCACCAGTGCCTAAAATTCCACGCTCATTCAGAACGCCTATACAGATATGAAAGGGTACCACCAATAGTGACGAAATGCAGACCCTTACCTGCCCCGGCCTTACACTGAAAAGTTACTGAACAATACCTTCATCACCACATAAAAGTGAACCATCTTTAGTTTTTCAGCCGTGTCAAGCTAGAACCTGCTCGAAATCCTTGACAGAAGAATTAATTGATTGGAAAATTTCCGTTAATGAGTGTTATGGTCGTGATTATTCATAATGTGGTTTTTTGCAAAGGGTGATGTGAGGTAATGAATGAGTGAAGTTAAATTATTCATTAAAATTTGTCAGTAGAGGACTGAAACGTGCTTTTTCGTTGCCGGGCTCTTAATATATTGACAATCAGTCTTTCTTAACGAAGGAAAATGTAGTAACCTAGAATCTTCAAACATCTCTCAAACCTGTCCCAACAGAAGGCAGCAGAAGGGGGAAGAACTTTCAAAACTTGTATGTCTTTATTATTTAGGTCCTTGATAACCGCTGAAAAAAAGGTTAGTTTTCTAGCAGCCTTACGGGTATATTGTTATCGTTGACACAAATGTCTGCATGTCGAAAGGTGTCGTGGCCGTAAGAACCGAGTTCTACCCTTTTGATTATAGCGAATACAGCCAAGCTATTGCATGCTATTGGGACGCACCCAGTACTGTTTCATGCGATAATATGGTGTGATCTAATTTAATGTCCATAAATACTGACCTACAAGCTTGTCTTCTATATACATAACGAACTTATTACAGCTGCCAAATCTTAAACTGAATACAAGGAAAGCACTAAGACCTGCTAATGTAATTATTTACAGGAAGGTGGAACATGTGAACAAACACAAAAAAGGAACACGTCGGATGTTCCATTGTTACTTGTAATCAAAACTGTCGCTATTTGTCATCACTTGTAATAAATCTTTAAAACTAGAAAATTGTTTTTTACAGAATAACAGCAACAGGTAAATATCAGGAACTTCCGTATTTGTAAATCTTTAAATATAGGTGAAGTGTGAGCATCAAATGGTTTTTTAGAAATAATTCCAATAATTTTTGTTCAGGTTATTGAAGTATAACAATACGATTCAAGTTACTGGGATACGTTGATGCCCATACTGAAACACAATATATAAGAGTAAGATAAACTACGAATAATAAAAGGGAGGTGAAGAAGTAACGGGGAAAACAAAAGTTTGATCTAGATATTACTCCAATGAATGAAGAAACTTTCCTTGCAACATTAGCGATATGTCCATGTAAGGTTCTCATCAAGGATCACATCCAAAAACCTGGCTATATCCCTTACTCTCTCGATAGCGAATTTACTTCTTTTCAATTTACTTACCTTCAAGGTTTGACCTTGTCCGGACTGTTCACAGTCCCCTTTTTTTCGTAAGGTCGTCATTATCTAGCACTCACCGGTACCGTCCCCCACACGCCTAAGCAGATTTGACAATCCCAGGCTAGACTCGGAACATTTGAAACCAAAATGGTCGCCCATAAAGCGAAACGCTCGATCTAGACGATCTGACGGGAAAATAGGTGAAAGTGACCAGTCTATGCCTTTTCTGCCTGGGTTTGAATTGATTTGGATTTTTAAAAAAAGCATTGATAACGTCTCGGATGACAACAAGCTGTCAGTTTCAAAAGCTCCTCATTCAAAGTCCTTTTAAGAAAAATAGCCTCGCAACGTTTTTATCTCATTAAAAAACGGACTAAGAACCTGTTAGGCTAAAATTTGCCAGTTAGGCCCCCTCTGTACAATAATACAATAATAATACAAGAATTTATATAACGCCATTTCCGTGAGCTCAATAAGAAGAACCTATTTAGCCTTAAATTTGAGACTGGTTCTTTATTTACTAAACGCTTTAAAAAAAAATCTGTACACTTGGGCAAAAAAAGATTAGTCAAAATTCAGAATCCTTTTTGGAGACGTAGGTGTCTTATCCGACTCCAACTGCTCTTAGCTTCAATGTATTTTTTTCTTCAGAAAATAAGAACCTATTTAAGAACCTATATAGCCTAAATTTTGTACTAATTATCATTTTTGTAACAACCTTTTTAGGCTAACTTAGAAAAACGCAGGTTTTTAGTCGGTTATTTTTTTACTGTAAATCGTTAAAATAAATCAGAAAAAGCAAGGGCCCTAATATCGAGTGTTAAGGAACACCACACTTTATGAAGTAAAGAGAAGAGGAGGATCATTGAATAGAACATAATCGATACCTTTTACTTAAATAACTTGCAAACCAACTGTAAATCATTCCCCTGATATCACAAAATTATCCTGCTTTCCAATAAAATTTGGTGATTAACCGTATCAAAAGCTTTTATACAAATCTATAAAATAACTACAGTAAAATCATCCTTATCAAAAGCAGCAGATATCGTATTATACAAAATAATTAACGCGTATTTAGAAAGCCAAACTGAAGATTCGATAGTATTTTATGCTTAGTTCAATAGTCCAATGGCAGATTTTGAATTACCCTTTCTAAGATTGAAACGGGAAGGACGGAAATAGATCTATAATTGATAAAAATTGACTTATCGCCTGATTTAAGCAAAGCTATAACACGAACTATTTTCCGTTGATCACGAATAATTCCAGAACTGACAGACAGATTAATAACAGGAGTTAAGGGATGGCAAATCAAAAGATAACAATGATCCTTTAAGTAGAAACGTTGTCATACGGCAGCTGTTCCGGAGCGACGGCTCAGACAAGATTCAATAATTTCATGTTCATAGGCTACGACAAAAAATATTGAATTAGTAACATTCCCTGAAAAACAAGGAACGATGAGACATTAGAGACGGTGGAATATTATTGCGTTTGTTGTCTTGTTCATTTTTCCCAAGCACGGAAGATAAATAAGATTAATGAATGTTATCAGCAAGCGAAACGATGTCCAAAGATGTTTGCACGAGTTGACGACCATTGCTCCGGGGTTTAAACACCTATTGATCTGAAAAGCAGGAACATTTATAGTGCCTGGACTTAACCTTGATTGATAAAAACGATGCAAATTTTAGTAATAGCACCGGGAAAGAAACAAACGTTTGCATGTCGACGACTCCTTATTTGACAATTTGTTAACACAAGCCGGGGGCCGCAGTATTGTTGTTCTCCGGTACTCAAGAGCAGATTTTCATGCCTACTTATTAACTGAATTCAGCATTTCCGGCGGCCTTTTTGGCCCTATTCCTTTATGAATTGCATTAGCATATTGTTTCATTATTATCTTTGTTTTTTTCATTTTCACCTGTCCTAACGCAAAGAGTGATAAGAATAAATTTGGAGAACAATACAGTTATATTAAAACAGATGGTTACTCGATCACGGTTTAAAAACGTTTCCCACAACAGATCAGGTTTTTCGACATTTCTTAGAAAGCCCATTAGTAAGATTCTCACTACAGACTATGATTTTTTGCCAGTTATAATTTGACACGTCAAGATTAATTTGCTTCTATCTCTGACTTCTTCTCCAAAAATATATTCACTTGTTAAAAAATTTTAAAAGAATGTTGCTTTTTTATTGATTGTTATTTTTTAGTAATGTACTTCTCCCTCTTTTCAGTTTTTTAAAATTTTCTACGTTTTTGGACAACACTGGTATCAGGCTGTTGAATCGGCATTCTGTACAGGACAAACAACATTACGTTCACGCAGGTGTTACAGACAAAACACAGTTCCGTAAATAATGAGACGAGGTTGAAATTATAAACAGTTGTCAAGGGTAAATCAGAGAAGTTTTTTGATTATGTCTTGGATCGCGCTGCTTACAATTTTATCGTGTACTTATTCTACAGCGTTTGCTAAGAAGCACAGTTTAGTTGTTAAAAATTACAGGATTATTGGCCATGTTTACCAAACCTTGCACACCAATGACTGGCTTCATTGTGTGTTCGTTTGTTCGGCTGATACTCGATGCATCTCTTACAACTTCCATCAAAAAGGTTTATGCGAGCTTAACTCCTGCGCAGTTGATGAAATGTTCGATCTCAATAAGTGGGGTGTTCATTCAAGTGGATTTGTCTTCCAACAGTTGCGGGATACAAACAAGGTACATTTTGTGCATATAAAATACTTCCAAAACTTCCCCATCGCTGTTTCTGAAGCCACATAAACGATAATATATTTACTAAGGATACAAAATCGAGGTCTCGACCTATCTTATTTTCAAGTTACCGATAATTTTCTCAGATCGAGTCAGTCTTCATGTCATTCAGAAAAATCAAGTCCCAAAAACAACTCCGACATAAACCAGCCACGTTTTCAAAATCTTAATTGCAAGTAAGTTATATAATTAGTAATTCAATTCACCACTTTATTTGCAAACGTTACAGTCAAGAAGACTTTTGCAGGGACTGATCAAACAACGTGAAATAGAGTTTGGTTGCGATATTTCGACTGGCCAATACCAGTCTTCGTCAGGTTTTTTTCAGATATCACGAATCTATAGAAATATATATGAAGTAAAATAATGATCGGAAATTACACAATATGACTATTTCACGTTGTTTGATCAGTCCCTGGAAAAGTCTTCTTGCCTGTAACGTTTTCAGTTTGATCTATTTTGACTGATCACGACCTGGGTTAGGGTTAGGGTTAGGTTAGGGTTAACCTTGAGCAAGATTGATCGTACACGGTTTTTGCAGTGGTTTTTTTACTTTAATTCAACACTTTATTTGCAGGGCAAGTGTCAAACACGTTCACTGGAAAAAGAGTTCAAAGGTAAGGCACGTATGTGAAGAGAGACGGCGTTGTAACACTGAATTTAAAGCTTTTATGACTCTCATAAATAGCATCTATACTGTCGCAATTTGTAATATGTTGATTAACCCTCGCTAAAAGCGAGCATTTAAAATTTACTTCAGACGAGCGACTAGAAACCATTGCAAAGAAATCCACAAATCTATACTTAACTTCAGAAGAGAACCATATGACTGAGAAACATAATCTTGAGCCTGCGACCGATTAAAAGCTAACAACTGGTCAGCGGAAAACTTCAAAAAACACGTGACCTCGAGGAATTGACAACTGAGACCGCGATACGGTCATTTGACTCTGTTCAGCGGATACCCTGTTTTGACAGCTGTCAATTGACCATAGTACTATGTTTATTATATCAAGCAAAACACAGGTTACAGGCTCCCATACTAGCAAGAAAGTTTGACATCTCACATTGGTTTCCCTGTGGTGCGGAAGAACGGACGGACGGTCAGTTGATTACCAAAATTTCTCGGATGGATAGATTACCAAATTTTCTTAGGTATGGGGCTCCGCTGGAAAGTGGAGCTCCGCTAATAATCATGGCACTTTATTTGCACCTGTCGCAAATGCTGTCGCACTTTTTACTAAACTGTCCATCGCACATTGCAAATTATTGTAATCAATGTTTAAGCTATAATTGTAACAAAACTATCAAGACAAACCAAGAGTAGTTCTAACTATCAAAACAAAACCTCAAAGGAGTATTAGTGTTAAAACAGCTATTCCACGTGTAGTGTGGCCGATATATTTGATCGGCTGTATCTTCCCCTTATATTACGTGAACAGCGAGATCAGATGGCCGGCGGAATGGTTCATCGAATGAACGCTTATCTGTAGTGTTCAAACATAACCCTCCTTTGATCCTAAGACACTCATCACTTTTCCCTTTGCTTTACAGACAATTACGCGCTCCAATTTTCGAGAATTCTTGGTGCATCAGGCTACGTCATTATCCGGGACTTCCCTAGCCTTGTAGCATTTACTGTTTGTTTCTGGATGAAGACCGAAGACAAACAAAATGATGGAACCCCGTTCAGCTACTCCACGTCCGAAACTAGCAATGAATTGCTTTTGTACAATTATCGTAATTTTCAGCTGTTTATTCACAACCAGAAAAGGTACGTGTACGTATACTCTAAAGTAAATATACAGGGCATTGAGAGATAATACCATCAAAATCATCAGATTATTATTGATAACTACCAGCTTTGCAGATCTGCTGGCGTGCGTGTTGAAACCGAACACCCTACTCGACCAAAATTACAGCTACAAAAATGCTACTTCTCTACCCGCGGCGGAGCCACAATGGCCACTCACTTTTGTCCACAATATCGTCGTTATTGGCCATAGTTCCATTACAGGCTAGACTCTGTTATTGACCTGCTCCTAGGCCTTTCCCGATTGTGCTTGGCAACTTTTGAGCAACGTTTGGCGTTTGGAGCAACTTTTTGCGGTTCTAGCAACCGCGAGCACATTTTGCCTTTCTGAGCAACGTTTGAGCAAAATGTAGGTTCAGAGCACATATCAAGCGCGAAAAAAAGTCGACGATTTCATAGAAAACTTCTATTAGTTTACGAAGTTCCGTATCAAAGATTTTTTTTTCCACAGCCTTATTGGGTGCTCCTCTTGTGATATACAATATAAATTTATAATACAACACACACAAAAAAAAAAAAGGAAAAGAAAAAAGAGGCAAGACAGGCAAAAACCCAAAAGGGTTAGGTGCAACGGGACTAACGTCCCATGCGAGGCACCGCACCTAGATTAAGACCTAGGTTAAAATAAAATAAAATTAATACTCAAAGATTCGTACAAAAAATAAAATAAATTACGAGTGGCATAGGCACGCAGGGATTAGCGTCCACGTGCAGGGGTAATTGATTTCATATACCCGCGAAAGGTGAGTGCTCATTAATTTGCGAACAAAAAGTTGAAAGGCAGTAGGCGAGGAAAAACTGGTTGGGGGGGCTACCTTACAAACATAGTTCCATACTTTAACGATACGGTTAAAGTACGAGGCCTGAAAAGTTGATGTTTTGCAAAAATGGGTGCGAAGATTAAAGGAGTTACTTAGTCTTGTACGATCATGGGAAACAAAAGATACATAATTCCGAACATCTAAATCGGTACTACAGTAAAGGCATTTATAAAAAAGATCAAATCTTTAAGTTCACGATCTAGAGAAAGTGGAAGTAAGTCTAGCAAAGGCAGCCGCTCTTTGTACGACGACTGAGTTGAACCAGACCATCCGGGTCGCCGTCCTAGAGTTTTCCTCCGAGTGGAGCGTTCACAATGTCTGCCTTGAGAGCGTCCAAGTCGACGTCTTTGAGGCAACGCTGTTTAAATTGTGACTTGGAGGCAGCGGGCTTTGCAAACGCCATAGAAGAGAGTATAGTGTGGTGATCGGATGGAAGATCCATCAGAGTCGTAAAGGAAGAAAGCGCAATATCGTTCTGGCGGTCAATAATGAGGTCAAGGGTGTGTGTGCTGCGATAACTTGGGCCTTTCACATGTTGTGCAAGGCCTGCCGACTCGAGCAGATCTTTGAAATTATTTGCATCGGCGTCAGTGTTAACATCCATGTGGAAATTGAAATCGCCGTTCAACAGCAGGTGGCCAGAAGCGGTGGTAAGAGTTTCCGGTAGTGGAGAACTCTTTGAAAAGGTAGCTGTTGTGGAGCAGTTTTTCTTGGAACGCGGTGGTCTACAAATAGTCACAAGTCTTAAAGTGGAGTTGCCATAGGAAATATCAAGATCTAAGTTCTCCATAGATGAGAAGGGAACAGATTCGACCTTACGCGTTGTGAGACCTCTCCGTAGGAACACACGTACTCCTCCACCTGTCCTACTAACTCTGGAAACGTCGTAGAATCTATAGTCTTTTAGGGTATTCAAGATCTGCGAGACTGTACTGTTCCAAGACTTTCCAGTTAGCCACGTTCCTGTGATCGCTAAAATATCCAAGTGTTTCGATGTAACCAGGTCTCATATCAAGCTAGATTTCCTATTTATTAGTAGTTAGTACCATAAAGTAATAGTTATTTTTCATCATCTTTTGGAAACAATGAATTGTAAATTATTTCTTATTTTTCTCTTTACTTTATGTAATGTATCCCTTTAAACTCATGTGTGTGACCCAGTTACAAAAAATAATTATCTAAACCCACCGTCAATATTCATGACTTGACTGACTGACTAAGCCTGTGAACAGACTCTCTGTTTGGTGAAAAAGTAGCGAGGAAAGGGAAGGGAAAGGGGGGAAGAGAGAGAGCCTGTAGACAAACATTTGAGGCCGCTATTCCGCCCTCTTGTAATTATCCTGCCGATCATCTGTCAGTAAGATTGTTATCTGTCAATCAATTTCGCACGTGAGTAACCCCTGGGAAAATTGACGGAAGATGAGCGGTGTTTTGCTCCGTCTGAAAACAGAGTGAAATGGAGCGCGAGCCTCATTGTCGATTTTGCTAAAAGTCGCTGATCTCCGGTAAGAGAATTAATACGGTGCCAGAGAAAAAAGACCTTGCTGGTTGACAGTGGTCAAGACAGCGTTGTATTAGCGCAAGCATTTGAATCCTTAAGATTTCCCCTTGAGCAAGGAGAAAGCTTTTCCGATTTAAGTTGCTTAAATTGTGCGCAACAGGCCGTTCGTCTTGCTAGTTCAGCTTCTAATTTAGCAAGCCCCTGCAATGGGCGAACTTGGAATGCGGAAGGTATAGATGCTATCACGACTACTCCAGAACTTGAAGCTCCGAAGACGAGTACAAAGAGAACAGCAGCGCTTCCATCGCCGACAGGAATTACACCTTCGGGTATTTATAGCGACTTTTACCTCTGCTAGGTGGACATTTTCACTGAGCAAATGTTATTTCAGCCGCTTGTTTCACACTGAGAGGTCATGGCACACATCAATTTACTGTGGTTTTTGTTTTTGGTCAGCAGGAATTGCCCTCAGCTGAAAGAGCATTTTCTTTGACCTCTTTCGAAGCGTAAAGCTTTTTGTTGCGGCTGAATAAGGGTCTTAGTTTTCTCCAAAGTGCCTTCTGGATCTGAATAACTAAGCGATTTTCCTTAGTCCGTGAATGAAATGTGTTTCTGCAATGTTGTATCTCGCTGGACCCAGCTAGTTAGTTTTCTTTGCAAAAAAAAAATTATCATGGATAGTGATTTACAGATCCAAAATTATAAGATTGAAGTGCAGCTTAAACCGAAGCTACATCAACTATGGAGAATTGCATTGTGACTCGGTAAACTCCAGCTTAGCGTTTTTCTAAACATAGTGTGTTTTGTTATTGCCAATTTGTGATCAAATCGCGAGCTACGTGCGGATAAAAAAGCCGATGTCAATCAGACCTGTCGACAGTCAGTGTTCTCGCCAATAGGAGCTTGCATGAGGATCTGATGCACAGCGCGTGCCGTGGAACGGCGGTCCCAGATGTTTGTCTGCAGGCCTTTTCGCTTTTCCCTCTCCCCAGTTCCCCGCGCGACCAAAGGGCTGTTCACAGCCTAGACTTACTTGACTTGGATAACATACCCAGTTTATATATGCAAATCAGTGTGCGTCTACCGTCGAAATAAAATGACGACTAAATTTCAATAACCCCTTGGCTATCAAGTGTCATCCTCACTTCAATGAATATTGCTATAATAACCGGACTAGATCGAACAACAATTCGTGGGTCAATCTGATCACTATGTTTTCAAATAAATAATGTTTGCTTGGACTTTCTAATTTCTTTATTAGAAAAAATGAGTTCCTGGTGCAATCATTCATTATCTTTTCCTTTAGAACCACAAATGTGGTCGCAACGGACGGGAGATGGCACCATATCTGTTCCACTTGGGAGAATACTGTTGGTTCGTGGCAGCTACTTAAGGATGGTATAGCTAAGGCTTCTGGGAGTAATTTACAGAAAGGTAGTTATTTCTAGTTTGGCAACATTTCGGTCTCAAGGTAGGAGACATTTTGGTGCATATGGAATAACCACCCTTTGATTAACTACTTTGCAATGTACGACAAACGCTTGTCTTTGATCGCCAGTATCTACTTCACTAGCTTCGTTCTAATTTTGACTTTAAGCTAATATAGTATATTTTTGGCTAGTAATTCTGTATTACGGTCTTGATTTCTATTCTTTCGAGGTTACACAATTTCAGGAGGAGGAGTGTTGGTGATCGGTCAAGAACAAGATAAACCAGGAGGTGGATTTGATCAAAAGCAGAGTTTTATTGGAGAACTGACAAATGTTCAGCTGTGGAACTACGTAATACCTTTACAAGAAATCAATGACTTGACTTTATTCTTTTTATGTAATGCATATTCTAGAAGTGGAAACGTGCTTGCTTGGTTTGATATTGTTCAAGGGTCACTCAACGGATCCGTAACGTTGATTGCATTGTCCAAGTGCTGAACAGACCTGTTACAGAAGTAGCTGTGCCTTTGTCAAATATCGTAGGAAAAAAAACTCTATTGAATGGAGATGGTGCAAACGACTTAAAAGCCTAGTAGGCTATTATTTGCTTTCGTTACGTTGAGATCTTTTTTTTTCTACGCTGAAGAAAAAGTGTTACCTCCAGCAGCAGCTGGCCAATCCTTACTGAGCCTCTTTCGGCCGAATAATTCAGTGACTCTGATCAATGACCCGGAAAAGTGGGAGACCAAGAAACTTTAGATACACGGCACTTAAAAGATTTTATGAATCAACTCATGTTCTATTTGTTTATTCTTAAAGGAACTATTCCGTGCAAATCTTAAGCAACGCAAAATGTTTGATGAATCTGTAATAACAGAGTACACGGATTAAACCTCGCTTTACGGACACCCGCCTCTAAATCCTTACTTAAGGTAATTCCCTTGTTTTGCACCGCGCGGCGGTGATATTCACCGGCCGACTAAACGGAGGTAACGAAGGCCGCTCTTGTAGTCCAAATGGTTTTAATAGCAATTGTGATCAATTTTCCGAGATAAAAAGGTGCTAGTCTTGAATCATGCCCCAGTCCTTCGGGAAAAACGATCATTTAAAGCCAAAACTGTCCCTTAGTTGTGATTTTTCGATGAAACAAGAACGGTGACCCCGTTCTGTTATTGTTGTCTTTCACTCGTCATGGCTACATGAAAAATATATCTTAAAGAGAAAAAAATCTGGATGCTAGAAACTTAGTATGGTAGGGAAGTTTTAGGCTTTTTAGTGAAATACCATTGGTTTGAATTGAAGTACATTAACGCCGATAACGTCATAGCCTTTTGTCTATATCTCATGAGTGAAATGCGCTGGATTCTAATGTGCTATTGTTAGGTGGACTCTCTCCCCCGCACCCCCACAGGTTAGGGAGTGGAGGCGTTCTCCATTTCAGATTCGTAAAGTTGACCCGGGTGATAGGGTAAACCTACCTGTGAAATTTGCTTGTAAACCAGAACTAACTTTAACCCGCTAGCTAGGGTGACCCTAGCACAAGGGTAACCCTTTTCTCCTTGTAAACAGGCCCTAAAAGTCCGGGTAGCCGATAGGTTTGATTTGCAAAACAACTATGCACGTGCATCACGCTTTTTCGTAAATTTCTTTGCGTCACTGCACGACTACGACGTGAAAATGCCAAATTGCATGTTTTATGGAGGACGTATGTGTAAACAAGCGAAGACGAATTCTTCTTTCTCTTTTGAGACTTGAATGCAGTCCCCAAGAAATCAACTCCAGGGAAATTCGCCTACATTTGGCATTGTCAGCTGATAGAAATAAACGAATAGACCACCAAATACTTCATTGTCATGTTTTGACTCTGACCTAACTGAAACCTTTATTTATGCTTCGTCGTTCGGTCAATGTGCCTATTTACCTGCTTGGTGATATGAATTGTCGTCTTGAGAGTAGGGATAATGCTGAGGCTAAAATGAGTCTTACTAAATTTCTGTTGGACGGCTTACAGAACCCTAAGACGGGAGGTTAAAGGAGAACTTAAAATTGCTGAAAGACAATTTTTGACAGAACAGATTCAAACGAACCCAGGGAATACAGACAATATTGCAAAGCAATACGCCACATAATCCCTAAAAAATCCACATCACAACGAATTTTCAGCAAGGATAAGAAACCTGTTTTCAAATGATTTAAATTGGTTTTTCGTTTCAATTGGCCAAAGTTCTGTGGAAAAATGCAGCCATTGGCTAATGAATGCAACATAACACTCAACCGAAATTATTTCGTTCCAAGACAATACCCTTTGTGCGAGCAGTTTCATTTGAATACCATAAGCAGTAGTGAGATCACATTACACCATTTTTAAAAGAGCTTAAATGGCTACCAGTAGCAACTCAGTTATACTTAAGGAACGCTATCATGGCCTTTAAATACCTTGCATACCGCGTGCCTTTCCTCGCAGTTCATTAAGCAAGGAGAAATTAGCAGGCGTACCACGAGAAGTTCACAGATGCTGAACATTCCACTTTTCAAGACTGCTAGTGGCCATAGGACATTTTAATATATAATAGCCAGTGTCTGGAAGTCCATGGATAGCAGCTATCTTAAAACTCTTGAGTCAGTATCTGCCTTTAAGTTCGATCTGAAGTGCAAACTCGTAAAGGATTATATAGATTCTTAAGTATTTTATTATGTCAATTAAATTTTAGGGTGAATATTTTTCATGGAGTTTTTAATAAGTACAGGTTTTTAAATTAATTTAAATACATTATACTTCTGATAAAATATTATTTTTAGTATTTTTAGCGTCCTTGAAGTAGGTTTTTACTGTAGTAAATAATTATCTTTTAGTTGTACGTAATTAATTTAAGTTATTGTCTTTGAAAAGCCTCTATGTGGAAAGTCAATAAAGTATGTATGTATGTATGTATGTATGTACCTGAGCCCGCGATGCGGTCATGTGATACTGGTCAGCGGATATCCTTTTCTGACAGCTGTCAGATAACAATAAGTCCAAGAGAAAAGTCCGCAACATTGAGACAAAAGTGAGACTTCTCGTGCGATGGTTTACCAGACCAGTGTTTCGCATTTCAAGGTAAAAAATACACTGCTAAATGACACAGATGCGAAGGGAAAGTTCAAAAGAATGCTTAGTTTTGTTGTAGTGGATAAGGAAGGGTTTTCTAGACAAATCAAACTGTCCTTCGAGGAATTCGAAATTTTCTTCAAGGCCGATCGGAGTGCTTGGCCTTTTTTGAAACGCAACCAAGCATCGAAGCTTTTGAAGAATTTTCAGGGATAGTACTCTATATTTACGCTATAGCCAGGTGAACAAAATTACGTTTTTACAAGGAAATTTATGTATTTGTAAATATTTCATAGACGTTTCATACATTTTGTGATCGGCTTGAGCGCCCTGAATTGAGATTTGTGTTCAATAATTTTTGCCATGACCGCGGGAGGATTAGCTCAGCTGGTAGAGTGCTTGACTGCAGAGCGGGAGGTCCTCTGATCGATTCCCCGGGACCGGGCCAACACTCAGGGTCTTAAAAATAACTGAGAAATGAAGGTACTGCCTTTGCCCTGCAAATGGCTAGACCTTCTCCAAATGCAAATGGCGGTCCCTTCTCCAGTAGGAGACGTAAAAATAGTGTCCCCAGTTAGTACTCCTTGCTAAAATGCATTGACACTCAAATAATAAGTCATGTTGTTACAGACTCAAAACTGAAGCGACTGCAGCAAGAGAATCCAGCGATATTCATACACACACACTGTAAACGTGAGCTCTAAATTTATTGTTAACTCAAGCCGCGCAACTGGCATAAGGTCTACAAGCCAAAATGGTTAACTGAAGTTCTAAAAATGTTCAAAAGCAGCTTATCTGCCTGGATAGTACTCCAAAATAAAGTCTTCATAAACCAGGAACAGTCAGTTTTAGCAAAACAAGGTGTACAAAAAGTCCATGTCGCCACACGTTCTTCTTCACAGCGACACTAAAAAAAACAAACTCCACAAAACCTCAACATGTGCTTTTTCCTAATGTCCATAAATTGTCATACAAACGGTTACATAACAAAGCGGCGGCGCGTGACTTTGAAAAGGATTGCTCGTAGGAGTGAACGGATCCACGAGCGAAGTTAGTGTTACGCGAATTGCTTTTTTTAAGGATTAATTTATTGGTTTTATGAAAAACTTTTGGAGAAATGATTTCTCTGTCTGTTGTTGTGTGTTCTTTCATTGATTAACTCAAAACATGATCGTCAGACTACAGCCACTACAGTATCAAAGCTGAATTTAATGCTTCCCACATAGACTACGGGCATCAGTTCTGCGAATTTCGGCGAATATTTCAGGATTTTTACTTTTAGGTTCAGTTTTTGGGCACTTTTTGATACGCAGCTAATTAATTTTATTTCAAAGTATGTTTTTCTGATTATTCAAGATTTGCGCTCTAAGTTACTACACAGAGGGTCACTAAATTATCGTTTTTACTTTGAAAATTCGCGCGGTCGACTAAATGGATTAAGAGTTACAAACTACGATAGTTCAGTTGGAAAGATGAGATTGAAGGTTCAGAAATCAAGACTACACAGGACTATGAATGACATTCTGATGACTTTTCAAAGCTGGTCGGCAAACAGCAAATCCCAAAAACATATTTTACAAATTGTTTGTCGTAAGTCAAACACAAGGAACTTCAATTTAATCTATATTTTTACTGGAGAAAATCTAAAATTAAACTGCAGGGTTAACGCCAAGACAAACGAAAGGTGCATGCCTCGGACTCCCAGCTTCCCCTTTCTCACTGAGTCTCCTTTCCCCCTACGCCT
>OZ037776.1:60311615-60409115 GCA_964035525.1 Porites cylindrica
ATCTTTCACTTACCCGTATCAACGCTGTTTTGTGTTTGGGTTGGGCTCGGGATCGCCACCATCAAATTTCGCTCCGGTTTCTCCCATTTAGTTCCGTTGGCAATATTCTTCACTTTATTTAGCGTAACATTGTCTTCTTCGTCATTGCCCTTTCCCTTCATTGACACGGTTTTTTTATTGAAAGCGTTTCTAACAACTATTTCCATCCTTCCTACATTATTCTCTTCATCATGTATTTTAATTCTTCTTTGTTTACCTCTAGTCTCTTTCCTTTCAATTTTAGCTTCATTTCCATCCGTATCTTTATAAGTGCGTCGACTTGCGTAGTTTCTTCTCACTTCAGTCTTAGCACCGTAAATATGCTCATGTTTTGTTTTGTTTTCATCTGCTTTCCTTTTTTCGGGTTCCATGTTATTTAGTTGATTGATGTTATTTGGTTTCTTTATCACATTTTCTGATTCTTTCCAGTTGGTTTTAATGGAGCCTCTAACTATATCATCCTTGCTGTTTGTGTGGTTTCTTCCTGATGACCTTGCTGGGCCTCTTAAAGTGGCATTTCCTCTTTCGAGCGCGGTTTTTCCATGATCATTTTTAGTCATATTTACTTGGTGTTCAGCGGTTATTGATTTCAACCTTCTTTCCTTTAAATGACTTTCAACAGTCATACCCTCATTGGCTTCCTTTTTCTGTATTACGACAGCAATACCTTTGCCCTCAATCCCTTTATCTCCGCCAGGAGCTTGATCTTTCGGCGACTTACCAGTATCTTGTTTTTTCTGTTGAAGATCTTCTCTCGTAATTGTTAAATTCTTTTCCGGTTTCATCTTTTTAGTTTTTTTCCTTCCGTTCTCTGTATGACCTTCAGTTATATCCTCTCCAAGTGTATCATGTACCTCTTTCTCTTCTCCCTGTTCTACCATCTCCTTCCCAGTATGTTCTTTGTTTTCTTTCAAATGAAACTTACCTCTTGCTGGCAATCCATTTCCTTCCTTGTGATTTTTTTCTTTTTCTTGCCCGGTAGTTTTTCGTTGTACCACAGCCAAGCCTGTGTCATCATTGACTCTTTTCATTACTTTTCTCTCTTTAGCATCTTTCTTCACAGCCATATTGTCGTCTGTTTTTTTCCACTTCTTGTCTCCTATATTTTGAATTTCGATTCCTACAATTTCTTCAATCTGTTTTCTTGTTTCTACATAGTCCCTATTGTTTTGCTCCTCTTTCACCGTCAGTTCATTTTGGTTTTGTTGAATGGGATTCAATATTTTATTTGAGTTGTCCTTATTATTTTCAATGTTTCCATGTTGATGTTCGGCCTCATTCAAGGTCCCACCTTCACTTCTGCTGTCAGTTTGCGTATCCAAATGAATCAGTACATCCCTTCCATGATCCTTACCCAGGCCTTCAGGAGACGAAATTTGCCCTTTCTGCAAACACAATATTTACGACACCGTTAATGGCTCACTTTTCCGGATACAGTATTTTTAAGAGAGCAGCGTGGCCAAGCAATTACAGCACTGGACGTGCAATCCGGAGTCCTCGAGTTCAAGTCCTGCACTGATCGCTAGCAGGATTTGCTCACAGTGGTCCCGAGCTCAAATCCTCGGTCACGCTTCTAAATAGCCAACTGGTTCGCCTCCTACCAGTTGGGATTCTTAACCTTGTTACTTTCCCTGAAAAGCCACACATGATAAGGGAAGAGGATAATTAATAGAACAATCAATCATCAGTTTAATATCAGCGATAATTTGAATCACAAAAGTCCTCATGTGCTCCCACTTTTATTTGTCATCTTTTATAGTTCATATAGATTCACTTATATGTTTCTAAGGAGATGTCATCTTCTTTCTTTTCCGTCTTTATCTTTCCTTTTCGTAAGTTTTTGAACAAAGAAAGTGATTTAGCAGAAGTAAAATAAACAACAATCGAGGCTTATTTACACGCGTGTTTCTACATTTGGCGCCAGCTACAATTCATTTCATTGACTAATCAAAGAAATTTAGGGATGTTCTACAGCTCCGTCTTTTACAGCAGGTAGGAATTTCATGAAGACTGTGCGAGCAATGACGGTTAAGATCACTGACGTAGTTAAAGTGTACTACAGAAAAATCAAGAGAGGATAAAGGGGACAGAGAAGGCATCCCCCATACACACCCTATTCCATAGGTAATTCGTCTCGAGTTATTTTTAGAATCGGGATAAAGTTACCTCGCGCGCTACGTGGATGTTTCGTGGAGGTTTCGCATGACTAAACGCCGTGCAAAACATGTCGGGCGAAAGGCAATGAAAGCGTAAAGATATCTCTTTAGTTGTTTTCGTCGACAAAACGAATAGCAATATCGCTGTCCACGTCTTCCGCCATTTTGTTCAGCGTCAATTCGTGAAGGACGCATGGCTCTTAGCGTGGGTCATCCACGCGGAACACATTCGCGCTATGTGATTGGTTGTTGTCTAATCCCCCTTGAGATCTGTGGTCTTAAAAATAACTCGAGACGAATTACCTATGAAATAGGGGGTGTATGGGGGATGCCTTCTCTGTCCCCTTTATCCTCTCTTGAGAAAAATAAATAGTGTTTTCCAGACAAATAAATAGTGTAGCCATTCTCCTCAGTGTCTGTGAATAGTTATAAGACAAAAAGATAACTCTTGTTTATCTCATTAAGTTTGATCCTTCATGCGAGTCAATCAGTTGCAATAGACCGACTACTCACTTTAATTTCATGAAAACGGTCCTTAGTAGGCTCCATTGTCGACGGATGATACGATACATTTCTTTCTATATTAGGCAAACCTAGGGCAAAACACAACAATAAAAGAGGCTTGTATTGGTAATAAATAAATAATATAACTATCGGAATGACAGTGATTTTAAACGCGGAAAACGGTATCAGCCCTTAGTGAGATAGCCTCCCACGTAGACGTTCTTAGGGGTTCGTCACGCGTCCAGTGGGGCAGGAACGCGTGACGAATCCCGAAGAACGTCCGCGGGGGAGGCTATTAGTGAGTTATCGGGATAAGGTGTTCCACGAGATCATCGGTCAATTGACATTGGTCAATTGCTCGTACCCTGTCTCGCTTGGGTTATCGCTCCTCCTCAATGTTTTTCCAGGCAAAGTTTTGTGTGTATTACTATACAACTTCTAAAAAACCACGTAAAATGCTTTTTATCATTCTGTCAGAACCTGTACTTGGTTACTAAAACGAGGCGATACGACTCACGACGACCCACACTAATCAACACAACGACTCAAAATGACCAACAACATGTGAAAGTTATTGTACTTAGCTGGAACAGTGATGAAATGTTTTAATTCGAATATTTTTTTGAATTAAATGAATTTTTTCTGATTAAAATTAATATTTTTAAAATAATCGAAAGGAATTGTAAATCTGAATAGTTTTTTAAGTGAATTAATTGTAAACAGGATTTTATTAGTTAGCATAGTTATCAATAAAATTATTATTGTTATAATTTATCTGGATTTGAAAAAAACCCCACGGTAATCAAAAGAATCAGTGCACTAATTTAACAAAGTTAATCTGATTTTTTTTTCCCTGTAGGGGTACTAATGCAGACGCCTGCATGGAAGGCTGGAAACATACTAGCTTCGTGACCTCCCAATTTAAGGCCAAAGAACATGTGTTAGAATCCTCCAAAGCATATACTCGTTATAGCCCTCGTTATAAACAAAAGCTTGCTAACAAATTAGATTTTACCTAGATATTCTGTAGTTAGGGCCTAGCTATAAAGGGCTGAGACTAAGTAGTGTTGGTCCATCAACACCTTTTCAACTGTCAGAAGTAAAACAAAAAAATTATTTACGCAAATGTTCACTTTTATTTTTGTTTACAAGGGGTCCATTCTGTCAGGGGGGTGTCCCGGGGTTTTACGGGAATTTCCGAGGGTGCTCCAGGGTGTTCCAGGCCTGTTCCTAGTTTTACAGGGTCAGGGTCAGGAGATTGGTGGGTTGTGTGAGATGAGGGACTGATCGCCTTTCCCAAACTTATCCCTCCGCAGCCCACTCAAAATATGCAACTATATTTCAGTGTTACTGGCCGAGATTACAGAGGACCTTTCAAAGCAGCGGTGAATCCGATGGTTCTTCTACACGAAGACAGAGCTCATCGTGTTCTCCGTTACACTAGCCTAGCATTACCAGGATATTATTGTTTTCAATAGCATACCCATGATGTTAAATGAATCGCCATGTAATGCGATAAGAACAAAGATATGCTTTTCGAAAGAATTTACAATTCGATAAATGCTTGATGCAAGCAGCGAAACTCGCTGAAGAATAACCATTCCAGTTCATATCCAAACTGATCTACAGCGACCACATCACCATCAAGACCTTTTCTTTATCGAGTTGTCAGTATGACAATACAAACTTACGGTTATATATCAGAATATAGAATAAATGTTTTCAAAATGTGTCTTTAGTGATAGATTGCTGATTTCGACGCTGAATGACTCAATTTACAACGTTTAGATTCAAAACATAGAATGAAGACATGACCTCAATTCCATCACGGCATGGTATTGATGGTCAGAGAAAGCACTTTAAAAAGAGCCTCACCTGTAATTTTCAGCCTGTTTTTGTATTTTACAGCTTCAAGTGCACAGAGCAATGCTGTAGCTATCAGAACAGCAAATCGAACACAACAACGTCGACATCGGTACATTCGTTTGATTCTCCTGAAAACAGTCATCGTTGCACAATCTTGAAGAAGTCACGCAAGCTATCGCATCTCCTTTTGACCTCCATACTCTAAAATGACGTTGACACAATATGACTCATACACAAAGTAATTATTCACAGAGGAAGAAACTGCATTGACTATCAATACTTATTAGGGTTAATCCCTGAGAACAGTGATTCCGAGCGTAGAGAATTTATAATCTCGTCGCGCAGCCTGTTAACCGCGAGTGATCTTGGCCAGCTGCATAATTCGATGCCCCATAAATAACTAAACCAGAAATACGTAAATCGCAGGACCTTGCTAGGACTTTGGGGGAACGGCAAGATAAGGCAATAGAAAAGAAAATTTGTAAATCTAAAAAATTTAAGCCATATAAAGAAACAAGACAAAACTGCAATCACTAAAAAGAATACTAAACGAAAACAAACAGAAAAAAAGAGAAGATAAAAAGCGAAGTAATCGATCTCAGGACCTTCGACGGGCCGAGCCATATCGTTACCACAAGGCCACAGGGAACACGCAGAGGTAAGTTAACGAAAATAAACTATTAAAAACCCTTTCCCTTAGAACTTCCGCCAGCTCGACCTGTATAAAGTAGATCGAGCCCTATTAAAAATGAATTCAAAGATATATTTTTCAGAAGAATGACTGTTCTTTGGAGAGTGGAACCCAGCGTAAACAGGGGCGGATCCAGGATTATTTTTTTAGGAGGTGGTGCACTCGTCTCTTGATCTACTTCTTCTTTTTTTGCAGAATACCAGTTGTATTAGAGAACCGCAGGTCATCTCAGCGGGGGTGCACACCCCCTGCACCCTCCCCCTAGATCCACCTCTGGTAAAGGCATTTCATACGGAACTACGGAAGCCGAACTAAGCCGATACGGTATAAACGCGTCTGCGAGCAAAACATGTTTTGTTACCGCGATTTTCGCTCATATCTTAAGGCTAATCATCCAAAATTGCTTCCCTCTGCTCTTAAAAGTACTTTAGCATTCGAAATTCATTGAATGATGTTGTCTCTACTCCGCTGTTTGTCGCTACCGTCTCCTTCGTTACGCGCGGAGTTGAATTTCAAGTCGGGGTTCTCGCTCTAGAGGATTTTTCGGTGTCAAATCTTCCCCGGCGAGGAGTTACAGCCGGTTGTTGAATTCGGCGTTCTTGTGCTTGCCGTTCTGTTCCATTTGTATTAGAAATCGCTTGAGATAGACCGCTGGAACCAAAAAATGCGCCGTGACGTCAAACTACTCTATGACGTCACGGTGGACACCATCGTATATGTACAAGAATGAATGATTTTGCAGTAATCGGATACCCATGTTATGCGCACAGGATTCAGGACAATCGAAGGTATGTACGTGGCCATAAAAACAAACAAGCAAAGTAATATTTACGGAAATAATTCATGGAAAGTACATGGTATTCATGCATGAGTAGATGAGGCAGAAATCGTTCGGGTGAGTGCCGCAAAACTAATTCTGATACAAAAACAGTGAGTGTTTTAAAAAATTCCCAGTAGATGTACGACATTCATACATTCTATATCCTACCACAAAATGATTGGAAAAGGCAGTCGAACTCATTGAAGCTCTGGATCATATGAAAACATTTTGGTCGTGTTTTTGGTGAGGAGAAATCAAAATACGAACCACATCGGCGTCACAAGCGGTGCAGTATTGCTATCGCCGTCGAGCCGAGCGTAGTTACACTCGTTGCAAATACCGGCACATGTAACTACAACTGGAAGGCTTAAAATGAGTCATTCCCCGATCATTTATATCTAAGTTAGTACTATATACTTCTAGACCATTCAGTAAATTTCACAGTCGATCTCTATAACACGCAAGATAGACTGTTTATCGATAGGATTCGCACAAAAACTTACAACTTTAACGCATAAACATTAGTCACATCCGCTTCTCACAAATCACGGCAAAAAAGTGGCATTCTATGTCCAAAGACACTGCTTTTAACGGAGAAACAACGGCTTACTAACAACTCCACGCTATGCATTTCTTTGTTGCGACTTGCAATGCTTTCACCCCTGGCAATCCCATAATCCTGTGCGAATAACTAGGTCTCTGATCACTGGAAAATCATTTATTGGGCTGTGAGTTTGCAGCTCGCTATGATCCACGCGCGGTCCCTGCAATTCGCGCGCGAAGGCGCGCGACGAGATTATGAAATCACTTTGCGAGGAATAAATCTCTCTACGAATGTATGCTTGGTGTGCGCCAATGACGTCATGTAGCGTTACGTCATGGAGGATTCTGCGTTTCCAGGCAACTTAGACTTTGCCGCCGATGACCAGGGCGCATTTTCATGTTTTATTCATGAAAAATTGATGTGTTTATTCATCGTTTGTGAAACAATGTTTACGATCGGTGAATCACGAGCAATTTCCCATGCAAATGACACAGAACTGCAAGCACAGCAAGTGGCTGCAAATCCTCGCCGAGGAAGATTTTCAATTGAAACTCCTCTAAAGAACGCCGATTAAAATTCAGCGGCGACGGGATCAAAGAAGACAACTGCGAAGCAGAAAGAACGTCGGCTAGCATACCAAAGGCAACGTCGTCGACAGAGCAACCAGAGACATGTACAGAGGCAGCGACAAAATACGACAATTACAGTGTAAACGATAATGAACAACTGCAGGCGAATATGCAGCTAACCCATGCTATCTTTAATGCGTGTTATTATTCATTTAAAATATTTCCCCGATTCTGATTGGCTAAAAGCACACGCATAATTCACCATAACCAGTTACTGATGGCCAAATTTGGAAGAATTTTGTGTTTAACGAGGAAATGACGTCAAAAATAAGGCACCGTTAACCGAGACCTGGGGACGAGGTTGAGTGGTTTTGCTTGTGAAAACAAAAAATGGCGAACATTTCACTCCTTTCAAGAGTAAGAACTAGGCTAAATTATAGCTAAAAACATGGCAAGAACAGCAAGAACACAACTCGAAGGGCGACATCTGCTATTTGGAGAACATTTGCGCAGCTGAAAAACCCTAAACGAGCACTATCGAAGGTGAACTTAACATCGATGGAGGTAAACATGTTTTAGCTTTGTTTTTAAACTAGGAATTATTTTGAATGAATGATAAAACAATTATTGAATTCGGCTTTCGTATCATATGAAGAATTATGGAGATCTCGGAGGATAACATCCTCCTCGATCTCCATAATTCTTCATAAGATACTCAGCCTCATTCATCAACTGTTAAATAATAGTTACTTGTGACTCATTAGTATTGAGTGGATAAAATGGTAGGAGATGATGCTGCAGTGAAAATAACAAGTGAATGGTGGTAATTGGCAAAAAATGTTTATTGTTAAGTGAACTACAGCAAGACAGCTGGTGGAGGATGTCTGGTATACGTAGAAAAACACATTTGCGCTCAACGAATGAGTTCTTTGGAATCTGAGCAAGTCTAGGGCATACGGTTAAATTTGCTAATTAACTCCAGTGCTTTTATTGTTGGAACTATTTATCGCCACCTAGAGATTTACGACTTCTTCGAACCTTTCCATCAGACCGCTGAGCAGCTATAGTTTAAATAGAAAAATGTCTTCATCGTCGGGGACTTAAAACGCGATTTTTTAAACGTCAAGGAGACATCATCTTCTCTGTTTTGGGCAGAAAGCTACAAAAGTTCTTACTTCGGTTCAACTACAATGTCATCAACAATGAACCCACGAGAGTGACAAAGAGCTCCTCTACCCTGATAGATCTAGTAATAGCCAGCAGAGTGGAGCTGATAAAGAAAACTCTCCCACTGGAGCTGGGCATTTCTGACCACAAGCTAATGTGTGGCTGCTTGCAGACAAAGGTCAGGAGACCGCCTCCGAAACTTGTTCAAGGCCGCACCTTCAAAAGGTTTAATCAGATAGTAAGAATATATTCGTGATATGAAAAACGCCCCATCGTCTGTGTGTTCTGCTTTTGATGATCCTGATGACAGTTATTGGGCATGGGTTACTATATTCAATGGCATTTGTGACAGGCACGCACCGATGAGTCCCTTTCCTGGGTCACTCCACAGATACTCCACCTGTTAAATCTGCCGTATAAAACCTTGCTGAACGCACGGAAAACCAAGAATGATGAACTCTGGTCCCAATATCGGGGTTTGAGAAATCGAGTCACAGAGGAAGTCAGGAGGTTGAAGTGCTACTCTGATCTGTTTGGCCAAGTCAAGGACTGTAAATCCTATTGGAAGCGTATGAAGAAGCAACCTGTTACAACTCCTCGACTCCTCTAATTGTCTGATCGAGAGAAAACAGACATCTTAAATGAACACTTTTCTGCCATTGGCGCAAAACATGCAGGGGATCTACCCATCTTAACCTCTACAGCAGATATCACTTGGAGGTAATACCGTAAAGCTAGTGGAATCTTTTCGATGCCTAGGTGTTCAGTTGGATAACGAACTCAAATGGGACACTCTTGTAAATGAGCTAATCAAGTCGTATACTAAAAACTCGAACCTGCTAAGATCTATGCATTTCCTCCCTGTTAGACCTTGAACAGATTTCTACTTTAAAGTCATCTTACCAGCTGTTAAATACGGCATAGCCGTATGGGGATCCTGTGGTAGTACGCTATTTACAGAACTTGAGAAAATTCATGTCAGTGACGCGAAAATCATATACAAATTAGACTGGTTAACTCCCTCAGAAGAGGTCCTTCAAAGAGTAAAATGGCATACACCAAAAACTGATTACATTACAACGGTACTAGTCTTAAGGTACATTCTTTTGATGGTACTTCTCCAACAAGTATACAAGATTCCCCCCCCCCCCCCCCTCCCATCAAGTGTGCCTCGAACTTTCTGCTAAAATCAGTCAGGTATGGTGCGACTAAACTATGGAATGACCTGCCCAATGGAGTTAGGGCAAAGCAAAGCTTAGCTGCCTTCAAGGCAGGGCTTAAAAAAGTGCAGATATAATTACTGTAAATTGCAATATTATTAGATTATTGTAAATAGAAATGTAAAAATTGCATCATTGTAAATAGAAAATTGTAGATGAAAACCTGTGAATAGTAATATGTAAATGTTTTCGTGCAAAGTCAGCCGGGTGAAGTGTTTTTAGTATCTTCTCGTTATCACTTTTTATTCACTTTGAGTTATGTTATACACGTTCACATCAGCTACGCTGTAAACTTATCGTGTTTAAACAAAAGATGTTGTTGCTGTTGTTGTTATGTTCATTCTGCTTCGCGGTTGTCTTCTTCGATCCGCTCGCCGCTGAATTTTAATCGGCGTTCTCCAGGAGAGTTTCAATTGAAAATCTTCCTCGGAGAGGATTTGCAGCCACTTGCTGTGCTTGCAGTTCCGTTTCATTTGCATAGGAAATTGCACGTGATTCACCGATCGTAAACATTGTTTCACAGACGATGAATAAACACATCAGCCTTTCATGACTGAATAAAACATGAAAATGCGCCCTGGTCATCGGCGGCAAAGTCTAAGTTGCCTGGAAACGCAGAATCCTCCATGACGTGAAGCTACATGACGTCATTGGAGGATACGGAGCATATATTCATAGAAAGATTTACTTTTTTATTTATGGAGCATCGAATTTTGCAGCTGGCTAAGACCACGCACGGTTAGCAGGCTGCGCACGCTTTGCGCGCGACGAGATTATAAACTCTCTACGCTCGGAATTATGTGCTGTTTACCATTCGACAGTTAAGGGTCAACCTGAAAACGTGGCTTTCAGCGATTACATTCGTATGAATTTGGACCAACCATTATTTCACCAACCGAATTCGCTGGTTATCGTTGTAGGAGATTTTAATTTCACTTCAACGGGCCTCAGGCTGAATAACTTCACGCGGCCGAATAATGTCAAGCAATTGGTGAACTTTAAGACAAGGGACTCCGCTACATTAGACTGGTTTCTTACGAGCAAACCTAAACTCTTTCAAATTTCTCAACTTCCAGAGTTAGATACCACTGATCATTACATGATTTTGGCGCAACCGACTTTATCTACAAGTACTCCTTCTCAGAGTCGTAAAGTGAAGGTTAGAGACCTCAGGGACAGCGCATGGCGCACTTTCGTTCGGTGGCTAACAATGAAAGACTGGTTGCAGGTCCGTCAATAACACTTTGTGTCGGGAAAAATTCTACACGTTTATTACGGAAGTTCAGGACGCAGTTGACACATTTCTGCCATTTAAATCTATCCGTGTACACCAACTGACAGACCTTGGACTACAAAAAAAATCAAAATGCTCATTAAGAGACGCCAAGCTGTATTTGTTCGTGATGGAAAAGGTTCCGTTACCTACAAACTTTTAAGGAACAGTGTCCAGCGTGAGATCAAGTTAGCCAAGTATCACTTCTATAACCACAAAGTCGCATACCTTGAAAAAACGGACGTAAAAAATGGTGAAGGCAAATTAAATCTCTAACCGGTCAAGACATACAACATAAAAGGTTTCACCAGTTTCTTGATGAAAGCAGTGGAGATTTAAAGTCCCTAGCCAACAAGGTGAATAACTACTTTGTTGGTCTGACGGTTGGTTTCGAGGCTCTAAAGTACTCCGAGCCAACCATCCAACCTGTTCCCCCTGACCTCCTGGTATCATTAAGTGAAGTTCGGACATCCCTATCTAGTTTAAACACTAGTACGGTTGTTGGTCCCGACATGATTCCTAACAGGGTGGTTAAGGAATTTGCAACCGAATTGGCCCCAGTTATCATGGATATTTACAGTTGGTCATAAGTGGAAGGATATGCGCCTGGCCTACTTAAAAGTTTGTACAGTACCGCAAGTGATCCCCAACCGCAAATGATCCCGAGACCGCAAATGATCCCCAAAATGGACCGCAAATGATCCTCGACCGCAAGTGATCCCCAAAGTTGACCGCAAATGATCCCGTGAAAACTTGAGGAATGGAATAGATTTATGGGACTGATTACAAAAAAGGACTGATTATAAAAAAAGGAACCTTTTTCTCGCACCTTCTAAAGAAAAAGGGAAGGAGGACGCTACATCTCAGGTCAATTTATACACACCTGTATACAAGGCGAAAAAAAAAGTAGAATAAATCTGAAGAGGATATGGTATCAACCGTATACTTCTTCCTTTGTCAATTGCTTCAATTTTCTTTCAAGAACTGTTTCGTCGCTGAAAATTTAAGACAGGCAGGACGTTACGCAGAAAAAACTCTATTATTTTAACGCCGAAGCTCAACTTGTCTACTGAGGAATACAAAGCCGGGCACCCTCTACATATCTTTTTAGAAGCGTCGAATTAATTTTCAGAATATTTAGTTTTGATTTTTCTCTGAAGTGTTAATTTTACGTGATAAACAGCAAGACATTGGTTCGTAACTTATGAGTGCCCCAGGCCTGGCAGTGCCCGTCAAAAAACAAGACGTGATTTGAAATAAACACACGTCAAAATGCCACCGAACTTATCGATGTCCACAGTTTTCGGTTAATTTTGAAAGAGGAACTTGCCTACAGCTCTTGAACATGTTGCGAATAGTCATATTGACGCTTATATGTATATCCATTTTTTTGCCTTTGCTGTAGACAGTTACCAGGAATCTAAACCTGGTAATGAGAAACGCAAAAGCGAGGCAAGCGGTAGTTATCGCGTGACAAAACATCGTAGGAACCGTCACATTCACGGACTAAAAGAAAGTCGCTTATAATTGTTCGGATCCATGAGGCACTTAAAAGAAAATTAAACAACCTAAAACCCTTATTTAGCCGGAACGACTGAGAAGCATTGCATTTCAAAAGGGGTGAAAGAAATGCTCTTGCATTAAAGGACAAATCCAGCAAATCATGCCGACCACAAACAACAATAACAGCAGAAAATGCGTGTCATGACCTCTCAGTATGAAATAGGCGGCAAAAATCACATTTGCTCAGTCAAAACGTTTTCCTTCAGGTGTAATCTACCCGCCAGAGAAAAAAGTTCATTAGAACAGGCAGCATTTTGGCATGAGCTAAAAGTCGTGTGTTGCCTACCG
Organism: Porites cylindrica; assembly: GCA_964035525.1. Taxonomy (NCBI): domain Eukaryota; kingdom Metazoa; phylum Cnidaria; class Anthozoa; order Scleractinia; family Poritidae; genus Porites; species Porites cylindrica. The sequence continues at coordinate 60,324,316 of OZ037776.1, forward strand.
ACTTCGTTTTACACTTGAATGATTTTTTTCATTTAGTTTTTATTCATGTATATACGTATTTATTTAAGAACTGAAATTTAGCGTTTAATCTTACTTTTTGTATTAATAATAAAATCGTCAGGACGATCCGCTAACTCGAGTCTAAGCCATTCCTATTTTTCTTTCGGGATCATTTGCGGTCGACTTTGGGGATCACTTGCGGTCGAGGATCATTTGCGGTCCATTTTGGGGATCATTTGCGGTCTCGGGATCATTTGCGGTTGGGGATCCTTTGCGGTACTGTACAAGTTCCTTCTTAACCCACTACCTAAAGTCTCCTCTCTGTAAGAAATTAAATTCTATCTGACACCCATCGCTCTGACCTGCACTATCACTAAGGCTATGGAGGGATTCATAAGAAGTAGCCTTATTACTCAAATAGCAGAGAACATTGACCCCCGTCAATACGCTAGGGAAGGTCATTCTATCGTTGATGCCCTAATCTACCTCTTACAGTCTATTCATGAAGCTACAGACACGGGGGAATGTTCCGCGAGGATATTTTTTGCCGACCTCTCAAAGGGGTTTGATCTCATTGATCATAACATCCTCTTGAAGGAACTATCAAGCCTTAATATTGATACTGTGCTGGTTGACTGGATAAAGGCATTCTTCACCGATAGAAGGCAGGCTGTAAGAATGGGGAATTTTTTGTCTGATTGGAAATTCCTTTAACATCCCTCAGGGGACAAAACATGGTGTTATCTTTTTACCGTAATTACTAACAACCTACTGAAGGATTGGAAATTAAGATTTCAATTTGTTGATGACACCGGTTCCAGTCTACTCAATCTAGTTGCTAACGACATTTACAATTTTTCTAGTGACCACAATATGAGTTTAAACCCTAAAAACTGCAAAGAAATGTTAGTTAAACTCATGCATAATCATAACTTTGTATTATCACTCATAATTAATCTTTAATCTTTAATCACAGTTCGTAACCATACATAACTGATACAAATGAACTAATACTAACATATACAATCGAACAAAAATACAAAAATGGTTAACAGGACGGTAGTAGGGGGAAACCAAATTCCCATGCTAAGACATACCTTCCAAAAAAGAAAAAAGAAAAAAAAGAAAAAAAATTAATTAATATATAAACATATATTAAAAGACTATAAATTAGACTACAAATTATAAACCTAATTCTACGCATGTTTTTTTTCGTAGTCAATGTATGTTCACATTCAGCTGGTTAGGCTACCCTATTGTTTCTTCCACTTGTTCAATTAGGGTTAACATTCTTGTGAGGGAGATTATAGTAATTATGTATTGGCCTGTCTCATGAAATCAGGGCCCAAATCCCGCTCACGAAACAACACACAAGTAATCACCAAAAACGTATTTATTTCACATAATCTCAACCGGTAAATAACCAGCGAAAGAACCATTATTGGTTTTACAGATCTGAGTTCTTCAGAAATTGAGTCAATCAGACGTACAAAATGATCTCTTGAAAACGTCAAAATAGTGTTCTTATAAAATTCTACTTTTCACTTGGACAAATGTTCTTAATTTAAAAGCATTTGCGGTGAACAATTGATGGGCCAGATTCGTCATATTCCTGTTTGGAGATCCACATCTGTTGGAAGGTGGACAGCGAGGCCAAGATCGATCCTCCAATCCATACAGAGTATTTACGCTCAGGAGGAGCAATGATCTTGATTTTCATCGTGGGCGGGGCGAGAGCAGTTATTTCCTTCTGCATTCTGTCAGCGATTCCTGGGAACATGGTGGAGCCACCAGACAACACTGTGTTGGCGTACAGATCCTTACGGATGTCCACATCGCACTTCATGATCGAGTTGTAAGTTGTCTCGTGGATACCTGCAGATTCCATTCCAAGGAAGGAAGGCTGGAACATGGCCTCTGGTGCACGGAATCTTTCGTTACCGATGGTGATCACCTGCCCATCAGGAAGCTCGTAGCTCTTCTCCAAACTGGAGCTTGATGCAGCAGTTTGCATTTCTTGTTCGAAGTCCAGAGCAACATAGCACAGCTTCTCTTTGATGTCACGCACGATTTCACGCTCTGCAGTGGTGGTGAAGGAGTAGCCACGCTCAGTCAGAATCTTCATGAGATAGTCGGTCAAGTCTCTGCCGGCCAAGTCGAGACGAAGGATAGCATGGGGAAGAGCGTAACCCTCGTAGATGGGAACTGTGTGACTTACACCATCACCGCTGTCAAAGACGATGCCAGTTGTTCGACCAGAGGCGTAAAGAGAGAGCACTGCCTGGATTGCGACGTACATGGCTGGTGAATTGAAGGTCTTGACAATAACGTTGTGGATCGCGTCCTTTATCTATAAACTCCTCGGTGTATATCAGTAACAATCTAAGGTGGAACTATCAGATCGATTATATTTTAAGAAGGCCTCAAAGCGCCTACTCTCATTGCGATTATTGAGATAAGCGAGAGTACACAGTAAACTAACCCTTAACATCTACTTAACCACCATGAGACCTATTTTAGAATATGGTGCTCAGAGTTGTCGGGACCATTCCCGCTTTCCCTTCCGATAAGCTTGAATCAAGTTCAGAGAAGAGCCCTGTCTATCATATATCCATCTCTTAGCTATGCGGTCACCCTTACTTCGACCCAATCGTACAAGCCTAGCAATGACGAGGAGTCAGTTATGTATGAAATACATACAGACGTTAGGCAATATTAGTCAGGTCACACTCATGACTACAAGCTCAGGAAAAGGATGACCAGTAGTATCAAGACATTTAACAACAGGGACATGTGCCGTACGAAGCGTTCTGGTTCATTTATTACCTTCGGGATCACGCGTACAGTGTGTAAATGCTAAAAGTAGTAGTTTGTAATGTATAGCATTGTTAAATAGGGTAAATTTTTGGAAGGTTGTATTTTATTCCTGTCATTCAGTTTTTTTAACCGCAATGGTGATGAATAGACAGTTTATTATTATTGTTTTTATTATTATTATTATTATTATTATTATTATTATTATTCATTGCCAAGTCACTTCAACCTGTAATTAATGTTCACTCTTCACTCTATGCGGGTGTTAATGGTTTTCTGAATCCCTCAATAATAACTGGTGAAAATTATCGTCCAGACTTTCTTTTCCTGATCTAGTCCAAGTGCCTCTATGTTCTAGAATTAACGTTAAATAATCAAGAAAATGGTAAATATAGCCATTAGAGCAACATATTACATCTTTTTTGAAGAAATAGGAACTGGGATAACCTAGACTTAATGCAATTTTGATATATTTTTTTTTAACTTTTGTTTTGTTTTGTTTTGTTTTTGTTTTTGGTTTTGTTTTTTTTTTGTTGTTTTTTTTTTTGTTGCTGTTTTTTTTGTTGTTGTTTTTTTCTTTTTAATAATCCAATCTCAAGCAGCATTTGTAAATTGCCTATACGTAGCGAGATTTACAATTGTACATTTAAAAACACAAATAAAGTTTCCATTATTATTATTATTACCCGATAACTGCACTATTCAGTACTAATTTGGTACAAATTTAATTACAAGTAATGAAAGTTGAATTTTTATAAGGGAAACGACGACATGTCTTCCTTAAGGTGGCCAATTTCGACAAAAAAAAGCAACGACGTTGTACAATTGTGTCTGGTGGAACCACGTCAGTTCAATGACTTGAAACTGTTATAAAAATAATACAGTCACAAGGAGAAATTTAAATAAACGAGTTTTAAAACAGAAATCGATGATACAAAATATTCTTGACGTTTCGATGGCTTCATGTCATCATTATCAATAGCTAAGAAATTAAAATGATTCCCTATATACATAAAGTGCGGAAGGCGCTCGTTGAAATTGAAGCGTGTAAATGGAGAATGACCGGAATTAAATAAAGAGTCTCGAAAGGATGGAGTCCGATTGAGTATTGAGTTAGGTCCGCTTTCCTTTTTCTCTTTTTCAAATATCAGACACTCAAGTTTCCCTCCGCATTTCTTGAGGATTTTAAAGTTTACGTCAAAGTTCGCACTTTGTTTTTTATATCAGCGAATCATGTTCATTTCTTAGCTTTTGATGAGGATGATGATGATGATATAAATCCATCGAAACGTCAAGTGTCTTTTATATAGTTGATTTTTGTTTTAAAATAAATTTTTAAATCCGAGTTTTATTAGGAAAATGCCACGGTGGAATGCATGAAGCACCTAAAGAGGAACTTTGGCCCAAAAAAGAAGCTGGATCATTCTCCTTTATAAGGCTGTCCTCATTTCATAAATATAGTCAATAGTCATTTTTAACATAGTCCTAGCCGTACATCTTTATAGTACAAAGAGAACCAAATACTGATATGCACGTAGCAGTAGTAATATAAAATAATTATTGCCGGAACGAACTATTTTAACGTCATGGGGTTGATTGACAGCTCCAGGCCAACTCTTTTTTTGTCTGGGGTGGTTCTCTAGGGCTTATGCTCGGTGACATTTATGGTTTTCGTTTGTAGGACTTGAATTCTCTTTACCAACACTCAGCTGATAAAAGTTTAAATAAAGTTTTTTATATGTTAGAAGTATTGCATTTGCATATTCCGAAACGTAAGGGCGTATCTCGAAGCTCTACGAGAAATGTAATCGCTTCCTAAAGTATTCCAAAAGCGCGCGGTCAAATAATTAGGAGAAAAACTAGGAAGTATTCGCAACAATGAAAACCAGCATTCAGCATTCGCTTAAAAGGGGTTTTAAGCGTACTGAAACTTTTAGCTGTTGTCTTGGGCCGTAGATAGTGAGACATCTCTGTTGTTAGTACTAAATTCATATTAATGAGATTGATTAAAACATGTTCACTTAAAATCGCGTTTACGGAAAACGTTAATTGTGATTTGTGCCACATTACCAAGTACTTCAAAAAACGTTTTAAGTCAATTTCATTTATATCATTATCTTTAAAAGTTTTCAACCTCAACATAAATGTGTTTTTAAATCTCTTTTTTGTGTTTCAAAAATATCGCCTTGAACATCAACCTTTCCCTTGATGGAACAGAAGGCCGGTCGTGTAACAGAAGGGGTACGTCTTAAGTTTTAAAGAAATATGAAAAGAATTCCCTGTGACAGTGCTCTTTAAATGAAGTTATTTACAATTACGCAGGAAATTTTCCCTGAGTTGGCCTGGTGATCAAAAAGCCCTTAGCTTACAACAGCGTTATAAGTTTTAAACCCAAATAATTCGGCAAAACTTTTGACTATACAGTATTGAACTGATTTCTGTACATCTCTTACGGAGAGTCAGGGTATAGTTAAGGTGCTTTGTAGGTTTTTTTTACATGTATAATTAAAAGTTTTAAATAAAGTTGTTGTTGTCGCTGTTGTTGCTGTTGTTGTTGTTGTTGTTGTTGTTCTATAAAAATCCTCATTTTATGAGCTGTCCTGTCCTGAGTTGGCGGCCACCGAAGTTAACTAACCAGGCCGCAAACGGGTCTTCAAAGCGATATTCTTTTACCAAAATCAACGTTCAATGCAGGCCTAGTTTCGGCAAGAGTATCTATCTATGATCAAGTAGCTGCAGCCTCCATAGTTTTCTCCTTGAATAAGTGAGGCCCCAAGGCCGGAAGGACAGTTAAGCTTTAACGGTATATGTTCCAGTGAAGTCTACCTGTGAGTTTAACACCTGACTCCTACGCAATGACATCACCACCTCACTTGATTCTCGGAGTCGCAAAATGATTGCAAAAGCCCGTTTAAACTGCGGGTTCATTAAGCCATATATGAAAGGATTGGTCATGTTGCTGCAATATGCCAGAACATATGAGATAAGGTAAGCCAATCGAGGGCTTTCTTTCCCAAACGCTTCCATAAAACCAATGACAGAGATAGGAGTCCAGCACAGCATATAAACACAGACCACCGTTAATGAAGTCTTCAAGACTGCGACTTCTGATTTCTCTTCAAGTGCTTTTCCATAATTGGCTAACATTGAATGACCCTGGACCCTGCGGGAGCTAGCTCTTACTGTCCTGTAGATCATGAAGTAGCAGCTGAATATAATGGTTGCGGGGATGAAGATCGTTGTGATGCACAGGAAAAGGATGTAGGAAATATCTTTGCTTTTCCATTCGCAGGTGCAATCTGTGAAAAATACGTGGTATGTAATATTTCCCCAGCCGTATAACTGCGGGGAATTCACGAGAACCGAAAGGAACCAACATAACGCAATGACGATATATGTAGTTTTCTTGTTGGAGAAGAACCTTGTGTATAATTGACGCTTGACAACCTTAAAGTAGCGATTGAGGGCAATGACCGTCATGGTTAACAATGACACGATGCCAAATATGAGCTGCGTAACACCTGCTATCTCGCAAATCACGTGACCAAGAACCCATTTCCCATAACGAAGACTAATGATCCAAAATGGCATGTGGAAGACTGCCATCAAAATGTCACTGAACGCCAGGCTTTCAATTAGCATGTTTGTTATGGTGTGGAGTCTAGAATCAGTGTGAATGGCGTACACAACAAGCAAGTTTCCCAAAAAGCTGAGTAGGCAGATTGAGGTAGAAATGAAGACTTCTAAGCCGATTTGGACGTTTCCTCTTCCAAGAGGATCGCCAATGGAGCTGTTTCCAGTTGGAACGGTTGTCATTTCACTGAAGAGGAATGCAAAAACATACTGTATTAGGTTCATCTCTATGTGAACACTTGTCGAATTAATTACCATACCTTTTATTTATACGCCAATCAGTGGCAAGAATACTGGAATACTTTAATTCCAATAAAGGGGATCTCTGAAGGATGTGTTATGTTATGATTCAAATTTTACCTCGCTGAAATGAAAACTGCATAAATTGATTTTACGCACTTCAACGGAGCCGAGATAACGGTTTAACGGACTAACGGATCAAGAATGTTTTTAAATTGGGCTGTACGAAAGGCACAAATATGAGAAAGCCTGTGTTTGTTGTCGTCGTTGTTGTTGTTGTTGTGATGCCGCAACACCCTGCGCGCGAGCAGAGCCTACTTTTGTCTTCTTAAGTAAGGAGGAGAACAGAAGGCTCTGCCTGAGGTCACCGCCGCCCAAACGTCTGGACCAATCAATCTTGTTTTCTCTCGCCAAACTGTTGTTTTTCAGGTGAGAGCATCCATTCATTGATGAACCGACTGTAATAATCGAGCCCGCTGTAGAAAGCGCACAGCTATTAGGCCTGGATTCGAAACTACATCGTAGCAGCATGACGCACATTCTCAACAGAGATCTTACTCGATTCATGCAGAGTCTACCTAGAGTACGCAAAACTCGAGCACGTGATTGGTTACTGTAGTGACGTTCCTTTACTTATGTTAGTGAATTGCATATTGTGGGAACTAAAGACTGAGTATTTTAACGCTTGTTGATCCATTTTTTGGGACACCAGTTCATGAATATGTTATATGCATGTTAATGAGATCGCTTTTTTGATTGGCTGTGTTTTACCAAAATGTCACTTTGATAAACTGATTTCTTTACGTTGTTACTTGGATTAAAGTTTTTTAAACCAATTAATGAGATGTTAGTTAATGCTTTCGGATTAACTCTTAAATCATTATTTATACACTTTGTCTTGACCTTCTATCTGTACAACGAACAATCTACTGAATACCGAAGTGAACCGCAAAAGATTCCTACCTAAAAAGGTTTCTTTTATTCTTTCTTTTTTTGGTTCTAAGCATATTTCTGAGAGGGTTAAGGTCGCCTAGAAATAACCACTTGCTATTGTTATTGACACTGAGTTTCAGGTATTACATTTCTAGGTGTGATAAACTTATGTCTGTTGGCCTGTAATATTTGTTTGCACTGGAAATGAAGAAGGTCATCCTAAATGTCTAAAGTAATCATAGCAGCCTTTTACTCAATATTAAGAAGAGATAGCGTCCAGCAGTGTTATCTTCACAAAACGGACGGTTTCTTTGCAAACTGTTTGAAAGCGCTTAGTTACCGAACGCATTTGTAAGAAACTATATCATGGTAAAATATAAAATAAAAAAGCGTGAGACATCGCAAATTTAATATCTGTTATTGTCTTATTCAAGTACTGCTACAACTGAGTAGACAAAACCGTTCATACTGTAGGTTTTGGCATGAATAGCTACATTCTTGGGCATTAAGTTTATTTTTTTGGGTAACTTGTCACTAACAGAGAGCCTGGGGAAGTAAGTGCTTAAAGTTTCTATCCTATATCGTCAATTATGGAAACATAAATGAAATATTGTGCACACCCCATACAGCTTAGGCCTTGCACTGAAGACGTCACCATTACGAACTCTGATTCTGAACTACCCTCAAGGACCGCGGGTTCTTGTAGGTCACCCGGATTAACTTTTTTCTACGGACATTTGACTTGCAAATCCATCTTTTTTTTCTTTTTTAGAGAGTATAAAGCGGAAAAAGGAAGCTAATGACTGTCCGTTTTTCAAGATTCTCGCAGACTGTTTGAGTCGGCTATTCTTTGTTGCAAAAACATGGTTGACCAAAAACAATTTTGTACCTAAATGTAACAGATCCATTAAAATCCAATACGTAAAATCCTATCCTAAGCAAGTAAAATAGAGTTCTTCGTGCTAATACTATATTTTAAATGTCGATGTATTTCCAGGTGGTAACACCACAAGTATAACTCCTCTAAGTAAGTAAAAGTGTGCTCTAACCTTGAAATTTTTGCTCAATTCCTGGAAGCTTTCAGTAAATATCATTTTAACTATATTGCTGCATCATCAGTCTCATCTAAGTTTGTTTTAATCAGCCAGTGCCACAACAACTGAAGTTAGCCGATCTACATTTGTGGAACTCGCTATCCCATGTTTATGATGAATGGTACAGTCCCGCCTAGCCAATAAGCTAGCCTTGTCCCATTACCACCTATGTTCCATGTTTATTCAATAGGCCTCCACTAGCAATGAATAACTTAAATTGAAAATGGCACTTTGATTTTTTTTAGTATTTTTATTGAAAAAGAAAGACAAGCCATGCAAGTCTTGTAACCTTATGCGTCTTTTCGTTAGACAAACTCGTTTGACCATCAAGCCTTGTTTTGAAATTGTACAATTGCTAAGCTTTACGTAAATGAATTCCCACAGCAGTAGAGTTGAAAATAATACCCATGCACAATGACTGTGAATGAATACGAGGAATATGGTTCGCAAACGAGGCTTGGGGGTGAAATTTGCTTGTGTAACCTCAGTTTGTAATGACAGCCTACATTCTCCACACCTTTTGGTCACGCAGAACAACCATTTATATTTTTGGTCACTAATTACGTTTCCAACATAAGCATAGAATGATTATTTGATAAGTTACTAAAAGTGTGTAAGGTTTGAACCCAGGAGTCATTTCATGAGTAGGTTGAGCATGATCGTCCGGGTGAACGTAGTCCTAAATGGGACTGTTGTTATTGACAGTGACTGACGTTTCAACAACCTGTGCGGTAGTCATCTTCAGAGTCAAAGTGAGTTGTATCACGTCAGTTGATGGTATTATTTCTACAGACTACTATTAACGTCTTACTTTAGAAAGCCGTTGAGACGTTGATAGTAGTCTTTAGAAATAATACCATCAACTGACGTGATACAACTCACTTTGACTCTGAAGATGACTACCGCACAGGTTGTTGAAACGTCAGTCACTGTCAACAGCAACAGTCCCATTTAGGACTGCGTTCACCCGGACGATCAAACTCAACCTACTTTTAAGATAAAGCTTGCTAAAATGGCGTTTATAGGGCTGGAAACTGTAAGAAAACGGCACAGACACAATTCTTTATTAGGTATGTATACTTAAATGGCTGCCTATGTGTTTTATCAATCTTACGATAAATTCCCACACAAATCCTTAAACAACATGAATCAACTAATGGATACTTTTCTTAGTTTTTAGTCAACCAATCAAAAAGCAACGCAGTGATAAAGGGCTATGACATAATCGACAATTTGTTTGCCCCGCCAATAAAGAAAATACAAAGAGTTACAAATTATCCTCATGGTGAGCTTGTGAAATGGAAAATTGTGATTTAGTCTTAAAGCAACTTAAACTTATTGTTAAGCAATTTCTTAACATTACTACGAACTTGGATTCGCAAAGGACCGCCGAATAGCCTATGAAGCATACTTTTAAGTAGCTCTGTTAGTTGAGACATAGTTAGCCCTTAGATTCGCAAAACGCTCGAATCAATTTCTACCGAAAGCATCAACAACAAAGACAGATAAAACTCTTTAACAGCCGTAAAATACCAAAGTAACAAAAAAGAGTATTGCGACCTAGCTAGACCTACAGTTATTTATAAATAGATTTTCAGTTTGGAATCTAAATTAAAACGTGCTTCCCACCCCGTTAGTTTACACCCTTGTGTAACATATAGTATCTGTACTGGCATTGTCAAAATTGTTAGTCACGGATAAATGATATTTTTTCTCCAAGTGTTAGAAGAAATATTTGAGTTCTTTCGATATTACTCGACATCTATTTTAATTTATTTGTTATTTTTCTGTGGTAGAAAAACACCTGGCTGCTTTTGCTATATAGCTCCAGAGATAACGGAGACAGGCTCAACAGATCATTCTCGAGATCAAAAGGTGCATGGACGTCTTGAAGGGATACTTGACGACCGAGAGCCGAAGTGCTAGATTTTGGCCTGGACTGGAAAGTGGATTAGAAGCCTCCTTGTAACGCATGTGATGTAACGCACGTGATCTACCGATTTAGAAGCCAGGTTTTGGTAGTACTGTTTTTATGGCTCTTTTCATAACTTGAACGAAAGCCCAGATATACGCCATATTTAAGACCTCTTCACATGAGGCCGGTTATCGGGTTGAATCACGCCTGGTTTCCAAGATGAGAAAAGGTTAAAAACCTGGGGACAAGTTCTGGTGCCAAATTCGGGAAACAAAGCAAACATGGCGAAACACAAAAATTTTAACTTTCGGGCATATCATAGCTTGGGTGACTTTTAAAGCTGTATCACTGCATTTAAATGGGATACTTATGATGAGGAAAATAGTGCAGGAAATGCAAGACAATGCCATTCAGACCGCCAGAATTCATCCCGCCGTTCATCTTGGTAACCGAGATGAAGTGTTCATATGGCAAAATTTCCACCTGCTTACCGAGAACTATGGAACCGAGCCAGCCCGCCTCTCACATGAACACATCGAAAATTTTATAAAGCTTTTAGAGGTATGGCGAGATCTCGGAAACCGGGCCAGCCCGGTCAACCAGGCTCATATGAAGAGGCCCTTATACTGTTGAAGGATACTTGTTTGCGTTTTAGACATTACCATGGTTACCTCTTCTCTATCACTAAGTATTGTGAAGGTCGGCCGGGAAAATAAAGAAGGTTGCTCTTAAAGCTCTGTACAACAGCTCTGGACGACCATTTCAGAGACGATCTACAACTTACTATGAAAATTTTTGATACGGTTATTGCCCCGATGCTCACGTACGGAAGCGAAGTCTGGGGGGGGGGGGGCTGATCACGATGGAAAGTTAGGAAAGGATCCAATAGCGCTGCGCACAGATGAGGCCAAAAACGTGACCCCCACCGAGACTCAGACAAACATTGGCCATTTCTGCTAGAGGTCGAAAGAACGCTGAATGGAAACGCACAGTTTGCGATCAGTTCTGCTCGCCGTTTTAGCGTTTTTAACAGCGTTCCAGTTTCGAAATTCGAGGAAGGTCCTTGAAAATGTAATGTAGAACAAATCAAAACATTGCTCAAGGGCAAACGATTGAAGCAGAGCGGAAAATGGGAGAACTTTAAAACGCCGTGTCTCGATACCTTATTTGCAGCCCAGCCGGTAAATGTTTTCAAAGAATTCTCATCAATTCTTTAAAGAAAATTTGATAATTGTTTAGAAATTTCGATTTCTATGCCGAAGTAGAAAGAGTCGCAGTCGTACCAGATATTCGATAAGTTCAGATTTTCTTGAAAAACAGAGAGACCTACGTAGTTTACAGTTTAGACTGCTGGGCCGTACTAGGGATCCTAGGAGAGAGTTGTTCAATAAGCTAAACCAGAAAGTAATATATTTCTGGACTTTATGACTCCAAGCACCGCTTTTGCAAAGTTTATAAGTATGAAGCAAGGAGAAAAAACGCAAAAAAATGGTCGCCAAATACGTATGTGATCGTTTGCGCGAAAGAGAAAGATGCGTTAAATATATTCTTGTCTAATGGTATAAATTCTGCAAATGTATACACCTCTGTAGTCAAAGAGATTTTCTACTGTATTTCCACGTCCATTGTACTACCATTTATTGCACTGTAATCTTTTTTATCTCTGTAAACACATGTGCATTTAGGCTCTCTGTTGATAATATTAAAAAGCAAGCTATCTCTAACTATCTATCTATCTATCTATCTATCTATCTATCTATCTATCTATCTATCTATCTATCTATCTATCTGTCTGTCTATCTATCTATCTATCAATCTATCCATCTGTCTATCTATCTCAAGCGTCGCAGTTCCTGTCGCTTTAATTGTTTACGTATTGAACAGGATAAATTTAATTTAGAGCACAAAGGGGTTTTCTAAAGTCCATTAGGATTTCAACATAAACCACCTCTTTTATGAAATACGTGTCGTTTTCACACAGATGACTGCAAATGTTTCATTGAAACTCGGTGATGCTAATTTAATTAAGAAAGATACAAATTACGAAAATGAAAAAAAAACAGTCATTATCGATAATGTCTCACAAAAAAAGCCTATCTTTCACTCGAACTCTACTCCATTTTAAATCCGTGTTTAGGTGAGAATCCTGTGTCTTATAACTCCCTCAAAATTCAATTGTTGACTATTCAAATACGCTCAAACAAGAGACCAGTGGCATTTAATATTTTGTTTAATTCTACTGAAGGCTAATTGTTAACATGGAGTTATAGATTGAGATATTTTTCAGTAAATCTGTATATTGCTGTGGGGATGAGTAAGTTAAAACAAAACATGGAAAATGTTCTTTGGATTCCTTTCTCATTTTCCTTTGTCTTTTTACATTTAGCATTTTTCACGTGCACGACCTTTTATATTTTAACAAATACTCAAAAGTGAATATTTGATGCTTTCGTTCAAAGTAAATGTCTTAATGTTGAATAGCGACAAGGAATCTCTTGTTTTGTTTGTTTTTTGGTGTTAGCTTCCTTTACGTTGTAGTTAACCCAAATGATGTTGAAAGAGTTACTAAGAAACCCAAAAGTTGTTTCACCCGTGTTGACTTATGAGTACCGAAACTCGTGTCAAAGATCTTCTATCTAGAAATCTTTGACTGCAATTTTCTTCCGCGTTCTGATGGAAATATGTGCGTAAGGCGCTGAAAGAATCAAATGGGTAAATCTTGTACTGGGCCCAGATACCTCTAAACATGACACTTACCTAGACAAAAAGTTGTCGGTTATTTCTGATCTTTCAGTTCGATGTTACCCAAGGCATTGATAAGAATTAATTTTTCTAATGCGCAAGAGGGCAAAGCTCTTGAAATCTAGCATTTTCTTTGTTTGTAACGGATTTGATGGAACATTATAGACAGCTATTTTGGTTAACATTAATAATTGAGGCTAGTATGAAGTGTCTTTTCATTGGCTGATCTAACCAGGTGTTCAAACCACCAAAACTAAGAACAAAGTTGATACGCAAATTTTTTTTCAATAATACTTTTTTAATCATATTGTATTATTCTTTGTCATTATGTCTTTAAGCTTTTCTGAAAAGGCGCCTTAGTGACACAGAGTGTTGTCATGTTACTGGGGAACTATCTTCATTTCAAACAAAATATTTCAATGAAATAGTTCGACGGGGATAATCGAGTCTGTAGAGTGGGCAAAAAAAATGGAGCTGTTATTCTTCTTTTTTTTGTTGAAAATTTTAATAACATCTGGCTTTATTGCATTCCACCCAAGTCCACCCAAGTCACGCGTACCAATGATAACAAGGGAAAGTTGTCTCCCCGAGAGAAGTTATCAGTTCTTTAATTAATGCAGAAACGATATTTAACGTAATTTGATTTCACTTGGTTTTTCGACCTAAGACAAAGAATGGCATTTTTAATTTTTAATTCTCAATCCTTTTTTACTAGTAAATTCATGCAGTGTCTTTTTCAAGATGGGCTTTTAAAAGGCGTGTGAGTGTTTATTCAAAAGCTCAAGGTATTATTGCAGAGAGAAAAAGTCTTTTTTAACAAACAATTGCAATAATTAATAATCAATTTTAACAGATTCTGGATGCCTTAGTCTTCAATAAAGTTTGTCGAAGCTGGCCCCTGGGGTCGCGTTCACAAAGCACTTTTAATGGGCTGTTTACATAGAGGGAGGAAGATGCTAGAAGGCGCGGAATCATCCTACTGGCGCCGCATGTTTTTTGTACTCAGTTTACATGCAAAGGGTTGTACTTGTCCCTAGCATTAAGATCTTCCTAGTTGAGAGGTAGAAAGGTCCTAGCACCAAGTAAACTGCTTTCGCTAGGAAGATTGTAGTAGTAGGGACAAATCACTCAAAAATAGCGGCATGTCTTTTAGTGTGTAATCACGACAATAAAGGCCGAGAATTTCGTATGGCGTTACCACGAGCTGATAATTGTGATAATTCTCCTGAAAGCTAGTTATTAACGCCTATGAAGAGAGCAGAAGGGCTCAAATTGCATTCTTGTTATTGTCGCCCACCATCTTCAAACCCTTCTCTACTTCAATGCCTCTTACTACGTGCTTGTAAAAGGAAAAAAATATTGCTCCGCCCTTCTAAAATCTTCCTCCAACACGTGGGGGCGGGGAGCTTGCGTGACTCCGGCCCGAGCGGTTACGAAGGAGACTACCTTCCTTATAAACAGACCCCAGTTCGTATTGTCTAACAACAGTTGACCACTGTTGAGCCTGAGCTGACGAATAAGGCGAAAATTTTATAAGTACATCTCCCTGACCCGTATCGTTAGCAACCCGAGGAAGTACATGGTGATGTTTACCCTTTACTTAAAGATTTACGGCGGCCACCAGTAAGACAGCACCAGGTCTTCTACCATGACTGAGAGTACGCCGGACTTATCATTTTCTAAATTTATCCTAAATTTATCCGTTTTCAGACGGCAGTCAGACTTTGGAACTCATTACACCCTGCCCTTAAGTTGAAACCGACCTGAAAGGACTTCAAACGTTGTCTTTTTAAATCACTTGATTTTATTATTTTTTTTAAGACATAGTAAAAATATCGTCAATTTTTCTGGCATCAAGGCTGGGGTTTAACCCTAACCGTTACCCTTACTCTAACCCAAACAACTCTTTCCAGCACTGATATTCCTTCACATATTTAACGCTATGACAAGAAAGACACCTTATTATCATAGTTTATCTCTTTACCTGCAATCCAAGTTTGAGCGGCGAATAACTTAAGTATTCGTTGCTGGTAGTACAAGCCTCCTAGCGAAGAACAGGTTGATAATCTAACGGCGGACGGCAACAGCAAGAAAAAGTCAGTTTTCTTTCTCAAAATTCTTAAATGCACGTTTGAATCGATCACTTTCTGCTATTCATCCAATTCTAAACGGAAGAGTTTTTTTTGTATAACCATATAATACGCCCGGCGGATCCCTTTCTTCACCCAAATACCACTTCTTCCCGTAACCCTTCTTCCCTCAAGTTTAATGTTAGGTTCGCCGCCTTTCCCTTCCTGAAGTAAACAAAAACATTTTCTTATTATTTAATGCCCCACAATTTTAAGCATTGTATGGTAGCGCCACAGGAGTTTTTGTTTTATATGCATGTGGATGAAAAGGGGTCAACTTCAGTTTTAGTACCCACAGGAATAGATACGTGAGTAGCATTGCCGGCCACTCTCAAACGTAGTCTTGTGTAAAATGACGAGACCTGATCCTAGTTTGAAAAAGTATAACAGCTGGTTCGAATGGATGCAAGGAAATTACGGTTGTCCGTTTGTACCAAGTCATGAAATGCATCTCATTAGCAAGCAGGAATTCGAATATTTTTTTCATTTCTTCTGGCCGGGTACAAGGGAGTGTGTTGGGAGACGCTTAAAGCATGGGGTATACTATGCACTATCATGAACAATTCTAATTCAACAAGTTCTCCTTGAATCGTCGACAGGCTCTTGTTTCATGAAACTCTTCTTTGCCAAGCTTGAAGAGTTTCATGAAACAAGACCCTGTCGTCGATTCAAGGACTGACTTGTTGAATAACGAGTTGACCGAAAAGGCTTCTGCCTGATGCACAATTTTATCGTCTTCTTTTGTTTACCTCTCCCTATTTTGCACTGTTTGTTAGTATCGCTTTCACAGTTCAACTAAACTAACCCTAAAACTCGAAAGAAAGTTTTGAATACAGCGTATTAGTTATCGGTTTTGACATGCACACAGACGAGCTTTGATATATATATATATAGATATATTTTCGTCCCTTGATTAGGCCAAATTCAGATAATTTAGTATAATAAATCATTGAGTTACCTTTTCCCTTTTTTGATGTGATCTGCTTTCCTTGAACAGCATGGCAGAGTAACTGTTAGTATCATTAAAATATGCCGGCTACATTGGCCAATTCCGATGACACTCAGCTGTCAATTTCGCTTGTACTAATGATTTGCACAAAGCAACTGTATTTTTAGCTACTCGCAGTGACAACTAATTTACCAATGAAACACGTTTTTTGCCGTGCGCTAATACAATTCTCTTAAGAGCAAGACCCGACAATAAGAGACACCAAGAAATGAGTAATTTATACCTTTTCCTTATTGATGTTAAATTTCTTATACGCTCAAAAGACCTACTTCAACTTAATTTTTTCTATCTATACTAGAAAATCAACACTTGATCTGAGAATTTTATGTCTGTCAATCAATTTTTGCAACAAAAGATGAGTCAGTAGCGTGCGTGCAGACATCTACTGTCCAACGAGACGATCGCACGACAATCCATCGGGTCTTCGTCAGTTTCTCAGTTTTGAAGTTAATGAACCCAGTTAAAATATTCTCCCTCAAAGCGACGACCCATCGATCTCCTTAACCTAGCGCATTTATCCATCGATATTTACGCATTTATTTATGCATATATTTTTGTGTTCTATTTGTTTCATTTAGTTTCAAAATGTAGAATAGTCAGGCTTTGTTGCAAAACATCACTTTTAGTTCCATGACTGAGTGCCAAGGAATTGCACATACATTGTAGTGCTAGAATTATCGTCCGACTTCCTCTTAATCGTGTATATACAAATATTCATTATCAATTCACACATTATACATTATTCTACATAAGACAAAATTTAATAGCCGGCTTTTCTTCTCATAGTGACCTAAAGGTGAACAGAACCTAGACAAATCACAGTTACGCTGTTCAACTAAACTCTTTCCTCAAATCCATGAATCCGCCAAATTTAAGTTTGCCGTTTCGCCATTCAACATTCCACCCCTTCTCCCCGGCCCGAACGTCCACTAATATGAAAATAGATGACCTTGGTTTAAAAAATTAAAATACCACCCACATAATTATAGCTCATCCTGGGTGTATGGCTGTGCGAACAATACTAGAACAGGAACTAGGTACTAATGAACATATTATAAAGAAGTATAAGCACCTATGTCGAGTTATTTTTAGCGTCGAACACACTTCTTAAAATGGGTGCATCACACTGGTGTTGTACTGTGTTGTAGGCATGTTCACATGCCCTCTATTTTTACTTTAGAAATAGTCGAGCGAGCGCGTATGAAAACTTCCGGGGATTTATTGACCGCTAGTCCAAGGGGGTGGGGGAAAAGAGGAGACATGTTTTTTAGGCGCTTCGCATTCGTTCTCGTGCTCTGCGCTCGCTCTAGTGCACTCGCTTTGTTCGCATGCTCGTAGATTTTCGAAAAGAAAAAGAAAACAACGTCTTGTACAGGCTAATACAACGGTTGACCTCAAATTCAAACATTACAACAATCACACAATTTGTGTGGGCTTCCTGTGTTGCCAGAGACAGCCAGGCGCTAAGCGCCGAAATACCAAATACATTAGTCTTCCACCGAAATTTTGCTTGCACAAGCATATATTTTGAACAGAGGCACATTTAACACAAGCTTAAATTAAAAAATCTTTCTTACCCCGTCACGACACTGAGAAATTCTGAATGCATAAATTGGTACTTTGCAATTTTTTTTTCTGGATCTTTTATTTTGCTGTAATTCTATCCATAACCTTACGCAGCGAAAGAATAATTTTCGCCAATTATTCTAACATCTGTCAAAAAAAAATTTTTGGATATCTCTTCAACAGTGAACTTTCGTTAACTTTAAAGTACTCTTAGTACTTACCCCATGAACTGAGTAGAATTCCAGACATACTATAGGAGCAGTGCATTTGTACGATGTGTACGCTAGCCCTTTTTAAGAATGATTTAACCTCAGACCACTCATGTCAGCCATCGCAACACTAAAATATCTTAAAACCTGAGTCATAATTATTGCATTATGTCAGTCAACAAAAAAAAAAACGATGGAACCCTAAAACAAAGAAAGGATTTTATAGCCTCCCACTTAGACGTTGTTAGGGATTCCTCACGCTTTCCTGACGAACCAAAAGATTATCTGCGTGGGAGGCTGAGGATTTGGCTGAAACCCATTGTTACCAGGCAGAAATGAATAATACTTTAAAAAAAAAGTTTGCATGAAAAAAGAAAGAAGTTAAAGAAATCTTTATTTTGCTTTGAAGCCATTCTCTGAAGCTACCGTGGTTTTCAAAGACGCCAAATTAAGTTTCTTGGCCACCCTTTGTTAAACCTGGTAACGAGGTTGGAAAGACTGAGCATGCATGCATATTTGCGCTGTAGTAGATCAATGAACAGTACCTAATCACATTGTAGTTAAACGAGAGAGTATAATTTAAAAGAATCCTCCGCCTGAGGGTTAGAATGTACTCTTTTTTTAATCAGAATGTTGTTTTTCCGGCCAAGGCTGAATATTCTTATTTTTCTGACTATTTTACGCTGGAAATATTCTTGTTTCATTCTTTAATCATGATAGCTTATGAATTTTCCGTTATAGCATGTATTAGGGTGTAAATTGCAGTCAATCCAGGTTTCCAGGTTTGGGTGGCTAGTTTTGTCGTTTGAGAGAACGGGATAATTTTAAACGCTCGAATTAAAAACATAAAACTGTATTTGCAGGTTTTCAACACACAAAATTATGCAATGTTTAATGAACGAACAACAGTGTTTTATCGGGTACACTCTTTTTTTTTATAAGAATATATTTTATAAGAATATCGAGGCTGAAGTTTGCGAAATTTTAAGAATATTTTAAGAATAAAGCCAAGGCTGAGATTTTGAAAAGGATAGATATAATTTTGTGTGTTGAAACATCTGTAAATACAATACAATTTTAAGTTTTTAACTTAACCGTATAAAATTATTCCTTTCTCTGAACGGCGAAACTAGCCAACAAAACGAAAAAACCTGCACTAGCTATAGCAAAATGTTCAACGCTAATGACAGTTCGATGAACGGTACATGTAATACCACAGGCGGCCCAGACGTAGTATGTCACAGAATGAATATATTAATATCCACATGGACAAATTAATGCGATGAGTCGTCGAAACTCCCATGGACTAAAATAGTCTAAAAGTCAAAATATAACAAAACAAAGCTAAGATACCTTCAACTGAACGTATCCTTGTCTTTCCTGGTCGGTTTAAGTGGCATTTTGTTGAGTTTTGAAATTGTAGGTACTATCCACTAAAGAAGAATTAAAGGCTGGTTACAAAACAAACAGACCATCTCCACGCGCCTTCACACGAAGCGCTATAAATTCGAGAATAATCGACGAATCCGCTCCAAATAACCATCGGCTAATCTGCAGGTAACGTATGCTCCTGCTTCTGGCTCGCTTGCTCCACAAAACCCATCGCAACTGCACAATAATTGCTCGCTCATCACCAACCACTGTTGACCTTTACGCTTCGATATGACCGCAAACGACCAGGTTTAATACGCGACGTGAATATTCAAGCTTAGCGACCGCGTTCGCGCAACAATGCAGCACTTGCTATGGGAGGGATGGTACTATTGCTTCTAGGTCAATCGACTGATCGAAGGTTCGCTGCGTTAGTTTTGACCAGAAAACAAAAGGCGATCGCGGGACCGTCCATATACGTCCATATACGTCCGTCCATATACTTCTCAAACTCATTAATAATTCATAAAGAAAATACAAAGAAAATTAATGTTTAATGAGTGTTTGGAAATCGGATGAAAAACTGCTCAGTATTTGCATCCTTAATATTTCTCCTTCAAAAATGATTTTGTTTGAGAAGAAATATGAAACATTCGACACAGTGTTTCATCACCAGATGAAACACCTCGAAGTTCGTCAAAAATACTCCGCTGCGTGTCGTATTTTCAACTCTCTTCTCGGTGTTTCATCTGGTGATGAAACACTGCGTCTCATGTTTGATATATTACATATACCCCAATAAATTCTAAAACAGAAATGTCATAAGCTATAATTTAAGAATAATACAAGAATATTTTCAGCCTAAAATCGGCAGAAAAATAAGAATATTCAGCCTGGGCCGGAAAAACAACATTCTTATAAAAAAAAGGAGTGTATAAAATGACGAGCAGAATGCGAGTGATTTTAGACCCGATGAAACACGTGCTGCGAGTTTATTAAACGACTTAATCATTTCTGGAAAAGCGTGTCTCAATGGAGTTGATAACAATGACGCTTTTGTGAACGTTGTAGATTAGCGTACGAAAAAAAAAACATTTCGTATGAAATTATTATGCCAAAAAATCAAGTCTCACATGTGTTTAGAAATTTTCCAGTCTACGAACGAAACTAACCGAAGAGGACAGGGCGTCTTGTTCCAGAGATTTTTAGCCTGCGAGCAAGCTCTCCCTTTGGGGGATATCGTGAAAAGTAGACGCACGAGAGGCACGCGAGAGGAGACTCGAAAGCGGGAGACGGGGAGCGGTACCTCGCGGCTTCGCCGTTCGCTCTCGCGACTCGCTTCACTCGCCCGAATAAGAGAAAGGAAGTTGATCGAAAATGGTACCCCAACGTCAAAAGTGAAAAACTAGGTTTTGAAAATTTTTTTCTGGAATGGCCAAAAGGTAGGTAAACGAAATCTTGCGCATTCACAACTGGCAAGTCTCGAGTGCAACGCTTGGACACTGCTATAGCCAATATCACCGCTGAGTCACTGATGAAAGAACAAAGTTCAATTTTGCGCAATAGTAAATTTATTGCATGTGTTATTTTGAAAAACCATTAAATATTCACCCACCATGATTTTGTTGTGTCAGTTGCTGTGCCGATAATCAATATTCATAAGTCACGTGCAGGGATACTGTATCTTATAAACAAAGCATACGGTGCTAATAGGCAAATCTTTCATGAGAGACTTAGGCCGGTTCAGGAATTCACAATTCACGGCAGGCATTTGCCCAAGACGTTAAAATCTCGCGGCCATTTGCCTTCCTTGGGGTTAGGCATACTGTGAGGCAATCTGCGGTAAATAAATATCCGGTCACAAGCAAATTGATGTTGCATCTTCTACCCGAGGTCGTCTATTTCCAATTTTAAAAAAATTCGCTCTAAAAATATTTCTCCGTTTGGAACAGTTAAAACAGAATCTGAGAACAGTTGGATCTGTTAACGGTGACTTTAGAAAAAGCAACAGAACAAAGAACACAAGCAAGATGCTGCGATACTTATTGGGGTTAATTTATTACAGCAATACCATATTCGGAAATATTAGCGGGAAAATGAATTAATCTCGCTCTATGGCGCGTAGCCTGCGTAGCAAGCGTTTCCAGTCGAGTTATAGCGCGAAAGTTGGAGCGGGGGCAACGTTCTCGACGAACTCGTGCGGAAACGCTTGCTACGCAGGCTATACTGCGTGCTCAAACACAATGGTGCTCAAGACGAATTTTTTTCTCGTTTAATTTTCGCTTGTGCACGTGCTGGCTATCATGTGATCCTCACTGAAACAGGTAAATAATCACTATCACTGTCGCAAGGTGAGTAATTACAAATCTTTACATAAAGAAAACGTTTTAGCTATAAATGCGAGTGGACTGTTGTGTCGAAGACGTGGCGCTATAAAGATGCTAATCGAGCTTGATCTTAGTGTTCGCTGAAGCTCAGAAGTGGTTATGAGGACCAGCTCAGTCGCTAATAAAACGGTTAAACATTATGGCGTTACTATCAATAAAGCCGAGGGGCTCTGAACAGGACAATCATTTTACTCGTAGAAATGTTAAGCTTTGTGTGTTATGAACCCGATGCGTACATGTAAATATAAGCAGGCTTAAAAAAAAATCTGGATCTTTCCTCGGAAAATATCGGTAAACTTGAGCATTAAATTTATAGGTATGATGAGGGATATTTCAAGCGAAGAATTGATCCTTATTTACCTGGGTCTAACAAACACACCACTGATACACT
This sequence comes from Porites cylindrica, assembly GCA_964035525.1. Taxonomy (NCBI): domain Eukaryota; kingdom Metazoa; phylum Cnidaria; class Anthozoa; order Scleractinia; family Poritidae; genus Porites; species Porites cylindrica. The sequence continues at coordinate 60,346,749 of OZ037776.1, forward strand.
GGGGAATTAATTTACCAGTGTTTAAAAAATACAGCAAATACGCTGGGGTGTTAATTTGCCTGCGTTTAACAAATACCGTAATTTGCCTATATTTAACAAATACACTGGGCATTAATGTGCCTGTGTCTAACAGATACACTGGAGCATTAATTTGCCTGCATCTAACAAAATACAATGCATGGGGCATTAATTTGCAGGGGTTTAACAAAATACACTGGGGCATTAATTTGGCTGTGTCTAACAACAACACTGGCCCATTTATTCTCCTGTGTCTAACGAATAAACTTTTTAAGTATTTACTTCTATCTAAAAAATTTTTTCATGTAATCCTTTACCAATACAATGGCAAATAAGATAAAGGCGTTTAAAACTGAAAATTCCGGTGACATATATTTTTTAACCAAGCCGGAACGAAACCGCTAGCCACGAAAAATATAACAGCAAAGAAAGAGTATCCCTGTCCCATTGTTTTGGTGTATTACATATCAGGTGTTCAAAAAAACTCGTATACCTAAATTTGCCGCTAAAACGTGTCAGGATTAATCTGGCTTACAACACCTTCGTAAGGCTTGTCTTCTTTTCAGTGTGGTTCCTCTTTCAGCGCCTACTATGATTTAGTGAAAAAAATTTCTAGCTAAGCAGCGGGGATCCAAAATCCTGAACCGGCCTAAGGGCCGGTTTACATGAAGGTGGGGGACCCCACATAGGTGAGGTAGCATGTGGCGGGTCACTCCACCTAACATGTAAACGTGATCAAATTAAATGAGAGATTATATGGACAGGCGGGTTACCTCACCTTCCTGGTGTCCCCCACCTCCATTTAAACAGGCCCTAAGCCTCTCATGTTACATTTTCTGCCTCATTAACATATGCTCATCATTATCTGATGAAGCCTATAAAATAAAACCCCTGAATATTGAAAGAGCATAACTATTTCAGTTATCTCTGAAAATTTGAGCCCGATATACAGAATGGTTTCGGAGAAATTCTGTTTTAAAAACTCGAAATTTTACAAAGAATGTATGGCTCATTAACTTTCTTGCCACCTAGCAATTTCGCTGTTTTAGATTTCCTTCAACATCGTTTTTAATAAGCTGAAAATTGCACAAATTGTTTAAGTTAATCAGCTCTTTCGTATTTACGGTCGTGGCTTCTTTGAGTTAAGTCGTATGCTAATGAAGAAAAATATAAACAATGAAGTCAGCAAAGATTCGCCGATAAGCGGTAGTCTTATCACATATAATGTCACTGCAAGTGATGTATTATCGACCATTTGAGAGGTCAATTGACTTATGAATAATTAATGAGATATTAAAATTCTTTTCAAAATTTCAGCCTTGTGTTTATCTACCTTGTCTTAAAATTTCGCAAATTTGAGCCTCGATATTCTTATAAGATATATTCTTATCAAAAAAAGAGTGTAGTAGATGGAATGATCCTAGATGCATGAATGGATGGATGAACAGGTAGGTAGAAGTTGATTAGTCAGCTGAAAAGCAAGTGGTTCGTAGTGCACCTCATGGAGTCAACACCAGCAAGACTACACAATAAAGCCCGCCTTAACTGTCAGGTTCTTTGGAACGTGTAGCTTGAAATTGTCCTTCAAGCTCCCTTATATCAAGCTTAATGCACCGGCATATGTGAGCAACTCCTCTTACGGCGGGTACAAGGCTGTCCCCATGGGAAGTCCACCAGGAGGGCGGTAACTGTAGAGAGTTTTGCCGACTACAGGCTAAGTTCGCTTGAGGGACCGAGTTACCTGCGGCTTATCAGGTTCGGGCAGATGGGGCTCTTTATCCTTGGGCGGAAGCTCATCTAGAAGAAGGAAACTTTGAACCCAAACTAGGCTTAGAGAGGGTTGGGTTCCACTAGGCTTTATTTGCCCATGATGCGCCACATGAAATGACAACCATTTCTCAACCCTAATCGGATCGGTCGTCGCCCGGGTCGAAAAGGACCGCACCTTCCGTTGCGCATCAGGACGGAGGTGACAAGTACGTGTCCTGACTGGTGTAACAACTAGCAAGATACGTGTCAGGAACAATATGACTATTGGCACCTGGAATGTGAGAACCTTGCCAAGGCAGGCAAATTGGAAGAATTGTCCTATGAGATGAGCAGGTACCGCTGGAACATCTTAGGTCTCTGCTAGGTACGATGAAAAAACTTTTGGGAGACATCCACTGAGGGGGGTCATAAATTATACTTCAGTGGCAAGGAGGACAAACAAGAACACGGCGTTGGATTTCTTGTACACAAGGACATCGTGAACACTGTAATGGGCTGCCGTCCAGTCTCAAGCAGGCTTATCGTCATCCGCCTGAGGGCAAGTCCATTTAACATCACCTCGGACTATGATGATGATGCAGTTGAGGACTTCTATGAGCGCCTGCAGGAAATCTTGGACCAGTCCCCTAAGAAAGACATCCTTGTTGTTTTAGGCGATTGGAATGCCAAAGTACGAGAGGATGCATTAAAGAACTGGAAAGGCACTTGTGGACGCTACTGCAACCGAGAGACAAACGAGAGAGGTGTAAGGCTCCTGGAGTTTGCTTGCTACAACGATCTTGTGCTGGCGAATACACTTGGCAAACGCAAAGTATCCAGAAGATGGACATGGCACAGCCCAAATGGAGGAAACCATAACCAGATTGAATATATCATGGTTAGGAGGCGCTTCATGACCAGCGTAAACACCGCTAAGACAAGAAGCTTCCCGGGAGCTGACATAGGAAGCGACCATGATTTAGTGATGATGTCTTTTCGGCTACGTTTAAAGAAGATAAAAATGCAGGGTCGATATTGAGAAGCTCAAAGACCCTCAAGTTGCAGATGCCTTCCAAGCAATGATTGGTGGTAAATTTACACCACTTACCCTGCTCAATGCAGATGACACAGAAGTGGACACACTCGTGAACTCCTTCAATAAAGCATTGACTGAATCAGCTAGCGAAGTCTTAGGCAAACGCAGAGCAGTCAAAAGACCGTGGGTCACAGCTAGCATACTGGATCTATGCGACTAACGAAGAGCACTGAAGAAGTGGAGACACGAGACAGCAGAAGAAGCAAGAAAGTACAGAGCAATTAACAAGGAAATTAAGAAGAGCATAAAAAAGGCAAAAGAGACTTGGATTGATGTACAGTGTCAACATATTGAAGATAACATCAGGAAGAACGATAGCAAGAAAGCATATAAGCTGGTTAAAACTCTAACTAGCCCAAAACAAGGAAACACCAACACCATACAGGACAAAGAAGGGAATTGCCCCACTGAAACCAGCGACATTCTAAACAGGTGGACAGAATGCTGTGCGGAGCTGCACAGCCACACAGTCGTAGGTGACCTTGAGGTGTTGACTGTCCCACTAGTTACCGACACTGACAACTACCCAATCTTGAGGGAAGAGGTCGAAGCAGCTGTGAAATCGCTCGAGAAGAGAAAATTTCCAGGGATAGACAATACCCCGGGAGAGCTGGTACAGGCAGGAGGAGATGCCGTGATAAGTGCCTTTCATAAAATCTGCAATAAGATTTGGCAGACAGGACAGTGGCCCATACCATGGACCCAGTCTCGTATCATCACCCTTCCCAAGAAAGGCAACCTTCAACAATGCAAGAACTACCGCACAGTCAGCCTTATATGCTACCCAAGTAAAGTCCTGCTGAAGGTGCTGTTAAATAGGTTGAAGCCTCAGGCAGAATCAACCATCGCAGAAGAACCGGCAGGTGTCCGATCAGGTCGCAGTACGATAGAACAGATCTTCAGTCTCAGGATACTCTGCGAGAGGTACCTCCAACATCAACAAGAGCTCTACCACGTCTTTATTGATTTTAAAAAGGCGTTTGACAGAGTATGGCATAAAGCCCTTTGGTCTACTATGAGGCTTTATAACTTCAATGTCAACCTGATCCACGTCATTGAAAACCTCTACAACAAAACCAATAGTGCAGTCTACCTTAATGGTGACATAGGAGACTGGTTCAGAACCACAGTCGGAGTCAGACAAGGGTGTCTACTCTCACAATCTCTTTTCAACATCTTTCTAGAGAGAATTATGACTGACGCACTAGAAGATCACCAAGGAACAGTCAGCATCGGTGGCAGAACAATTACCAACTTACGTTTTGCTGATGACATTGACGGCCTGGCAGGAAAAGAGGAGGAACTAGCCAGGCTTTGGCATGGAAATCAGTACTGAGAAGACCAAACTGAAGACCAATAACGCGAATGGTATCAGCATTGACATCAGAATCAACGGTGAAAGGTTGGACGAGGTTGACAGCTTCAAGTATCCAGGCACAGTCGTCACAGATCAGGGTTCCAAGCCTGAAGTACTATCCAGAATTGCACAGACAGCAGCAACACTAGCGAGACTGAAGACCATCTTGAGTGATAAGCATATCTCTCTAAGCTCAAAGATCAGACTTATGCGCTCCCTAGTTATCTCAGTACTATTGTACGCCTGCGAAACCTGGACATTGACAGCGGACATCCTGAAGAAATTGTAGGCCACTGAGATGAGATGCTTTAGGAAAGTAATTGGCAACTCATACAGAGATCACATCACTAACGATGCAGTCAGAGACAGAATCAGGCAAGCCATTGGACCCTATGATGATATCTTAACCTCAGTAAAGAAACGCAAGTTAAAAGGGTTTGGGCATGTATCAAGATCATCAGAGCTTGCCAAGACGATTTTACAAGGAACAGTGCAAGGAGGGAGAAGAAGGGGGCGACAAAGGTAAGCGTTGGGAGAAAAAAATCGCTAAATAGACTAAGTTGAAGTTTTGCGACGCCGTAAGAGAAGCTGAAAACAAAATAAAATGGAGGGAGAGGGTGACTACGGGATAGGTGCAGGTGCAGCTTGAAATTGCGTAAGCGTAATTTAGAGATGATCTGATACAAGTGCAGTAGTAAGCTACGACTGAGATCAGCAGACGGAACCTGTGCACGTTACAGGTGAACGAAAAAGTAGAGTTTTTGAGATACATGTGATTTGAGGTAAAGTTGTGTTCCATTTCAAACCCGTTGCTACGCTTTTAAGGAAAATGGTTTATGTAACAGTAACATTAGCAAATTGTGTCGATTGCTTTTATACTGAAATTTTAATCGTGAGGTTTAGATGTTCTGATGACCAATTATTGTGGTTGTGCGATGTTATTGTTCTTATTGTTTTCATCCGGTTATTTTAACCCAACATATGCCTTCTCAAGTCCTGTCGTGAATTTGGTGTAAAAGTGATGATTAGTTTCTATATGCTTCCCCAGCAACCTTTCTTATAGTAAAAATATGTTTCATTAAGGTTTTCAATAAACGCTTGCTCACCTGACTTTAGAATTTTGCATACTTTGATGTTTCAAACGTCTCTTGACCACTAGTCAGGGATTTCCAGGGAATTACTTCTGTCCTTGTATGACAATTATTAGCTTGTTTTCGATTTTCAATTCATCCAGTTGATAGTTCCTACTAAAAATTTAAAACAAATTTATAATACTAATATTGTCTTGGAATATCTCCCAGTTGCCAGGGGTTAGTTTAAAGGTAAATATCTTTTGTCTGAATTCTGCTCTTAACCACTAACTGCATTTTTAATTTGTTCTCTGAATTTTCTAGGCAAGTCCGTATTAGTTCATTTATTGAAAAGTTTAGCAATTATTTTCGATGATGAAAGTTAACATTTTCAATAGATTGACTATCTGACGTGAGCCTCTTTTAGTTCTCTTTTAGTCAATCACAGAAGACTTAGGTGGGCATTAATTTGAGATAAGCAGATGGGTTTGTTGGGCAATAAGAAAATCAAGGTACATACCGGCCCCGGGATACCGGCATACATACATACAACTTTATTTCAACTCGGATTTAGAGTAGCTCAAAGGAAGAGCTAGTATCTCCGAAGATAAAACAAAATAAAAGTATTAGAAAATCAATTAATCAATTATTGAAGAAAATATCTAAGAAATCAACAACTAAACAAAAAATAATCATAAAATATCTACTTGCACGCAAACAAGGATTCTCGTCTAAAATCTTCACTGCGCTCAGAAAATCTAATGCTCATCAGTTAGCGTATTCCGCATTTGAGGAGCAGCATGTCTAAAAGCATCTTTATAATTAAACTGGGAAGACTAATTTTTTCGCATTATTTTGGTGTTTTTGTGTTAGCATTTCCTTCCTCATTTTCTTATAATTCCATAAACGGACGTTGATATTGATATTGATGGCGTTGTAACAGATTTTCCCCCTGTGAAAGGTAGCGTCCCGCGCTTTGCTTGTAACGTCCTTGATGGTGTCACATGTTTTCCCTGTTCCCCGTAAACACTTTACCATACCGATAACACCAGAGATAAGTAAAATAAGCTACTAACTACTGCATTTTCTTTTCTATTTATTTACTGAAAATATGCTGCGAAAAATGCAGGTCTGAGACCCTAAATTTGAAAAATTGAACCTCTCTTCTCGTGCGTACAGCTTCAAAATCTCAAGAACTACCGCACAGTCAGCCTTATATGCTACCCAAGTAAAGTCCTGCTGAAGGTGCTGTTAAATAGGTTGAAGCCTCAGGCAGAATCAACCATCGCAGAAGAACCGGCAGGTGTCCGATCAGGTCGCAGTACGATAGAACAGATCTTCAGTCTCAGGATACTCTGCGAGAGGTACCTCCAACATCAACAAGAGCTCTACCACGTCTTTATTGATTTTAAAAAGGCGTTTGACAGAGTATGGCATAAAGCCCTTTGGTCTACTATGAGGCTTTATAACTTCAATGTCAACCTGATCCACGTCATTGAAAACCTCTACAACAAAACCAATAGTGCAGTCTACCTTAATGGTGACATAGGAGACTGGTTCAGAACCACAGTCGGAGTCAGACAAGGGTGTCTACTCTCACAATCTCTTTTCAACATCTTTCTAGAGAGAATTATGACTGACGCACTAGAAGATCACCAAGGAACAGTCAGCATCGGTGGCAGAACAATTACCAACTTACGTTTTGCTGATGACATTGACGGCCTGGCAGGAAAAGAGGAGGAACTAGCCAAGCCATTGGGCCCTATGATGATATCTTAACCTCAGTAAAGAAACGCAAGTTAAAGGGGTTTGGGCATGTATCAAGATCATCAGAGCTTGCCAAGACGATTTTACAAGGAACAGTGCAAGGAGGGAGAAGAAGGGGGCGACAAAGGTAAGCGTTGGGAGAAAAAAATCGCTAAATAGACTAAGTTGAAGTTTTGCGACGCCGTAAGAGAAGCTGAAAACAAAATAAAATGGAGGGAGAGGGTTGCAACGTCCGTGGCGCCCCAAAGGTCATTGACTACGGGATAGGTGCAGGTGCAGCTTGAAATTGCGTAGGTGTAATTTAGAGATGATCTGATACAAGTACAGTAGTAAGGTACGATTGAGATCAGCAGACGGAACCTGTGCACGTTACAGGTGAACGAAAAAGTAGAGTTTTCGAGATACATGTGATTTGAGGTAAAGTTGTGTTCCATTTCAAACCCGTTGCTACGCTTTTAAGGAAAATGGTTTATGTAACAGTAACATTAGCAAATTGTGTCGATTGCTTTTATACTGAAATTTTAATCGTGAGGTTTAGATGTTCTGATGACCAATTATTGTGGTTGTGCGATGTTATTGTTCTTATTGTTTTCATCCGGTTATTTTAACCCAACATATGCCTTCTCAAGTCCTGTCGTGAATTTGGTGTAAAAGTGATGATTAGTTTCTATATGCTTCCCCAGCAACCTTTCTTATAGTAAAAATATTTTTCATTAAGGTTTTCAATAAACGCTTGCTCACCTGACTTTAGAATTTTGCATACTTTGATGTTTCAAACGTCTCTTGACCACTAGTCAGGGATTTCCAGGGAATTACTTCTGTCCTTGTATGACAATTATTAGCTTGTTTTCGATTTTCAATTCATCCAGTTGATAGTTCCTACTAAAAATTTAAAACAAATTTATAATACTAATATTGTCTTGGAATATCTCCCAGTTGGCAGGGGTTAGTTTAAAGGTAAATATCTTTTGTCTGAATTCTGCTCTTAACCACTAACTGCATTTTTAATTTGTGCTCTGAATTTTCTAGGCAAGTCCGTATTAGTTCATTTATTGAAAAGTTTAGCAATTATTTTCGATGATGAAAGTTAACATTTTCAATAGATTGACTATCTGACGTGAGCCTCTTTTAGTTCTCTTTTAGTCAATCACAGAAGACTTAGGTGGGCATTAATTTGAGATAAGCAGATGGGTTTGTTGGGCAATAAGAAAATCAAGGTACATACCGGCCCCGGGATACCGGCATACATACATACAACTTTATTTCAACTCGGATTTAGAGTAGCTCAAAGGAAGAGCTAGTATCTCCGAAGATAAAGCAAAATAAAAGTATTAGAAAATCAATTAATCAATTATTGAAGAAAATATCTAAGAAATCAACAACTAAACAAAAAATAATCATAAAATATCTACTTGCACGCAAACAAGGATTCTTGTCTAAAATCTTCACTGCGCTCTGAAAATCTAATGCTCATCAGTCAGCGTATTCCGCATTTGAGGAGCAGCATGTCTAAAAGCATCTTTATAATTAAACTGGGAAGACTAATTTTTTCGCATTATTTTGGTGTTTTTGTGTTAGCATTTCCTTCCTCATTTTCTTATAATTCCATAAACGGACGTTGATATTGATATTGATGGCGTTGTAACAGATTTTCCCCCTGTGAAAGGTAGCGTCCCGCGCTTTGCTTGTAACGTCCTTGATGGTGTCACATGTTTTCCCTGTTCCCCGTAAACACTTTACCATACCGATAACACCAGAGATAAGTAAAATAAGCTACTAACTACTGCATTTTCTTTTCTATTTATTTACTGAAAATATGCTGCGAAAAATGCAGGTCTGAGACCCTAAATTTGAAAAATTGAACCTCTCTTCTCGTGCGTACAGCTTCAAAATCTCAAGAACTACCGCACAGTCAGCCTTATATGCTACCCAAGTAAAGTCCTGCTGAAGGTGCTGTTAAATAGGTTGAAGCCTCAGGCAGAATCAACCATCGCAGAAGAACCGGCAGGTGTCCGATCAGGTCGCAGTACGATAGAACAGATCTTCAGTCTCAGGATACTCTGCGAGAGGTACCTCCAACATCAACAAGAGCTCTACCACGTCTTTATTGATTTTAAAAAGGCGTTTGACAGAGTATGGCATAAAGCCCTTTGGTCTACTATGAGGCTTTATAACTTCAACGTCAACCTGATCCACGTCATTGAAAACCTCTACAACAAAACCAATAGTGCAGTCTACCTTAATGGTGACATAGGAGACTGGTTCAGAACCACAGTCGGAGTCAGACAAGGGTGTCTACTCTCACAATCTCTTTTCAACATCTTTCTAGAGAGAATTATGACTGACGCACTAGAAGATCACCAAGGAACAGTCAGCATCGGTGGCAGAACAATTACCAACTTACGTTTTGCTGATGACATTGACGGCCTGGCAGGAAAAGAGGAGGAACTAGCCAGGCTTTGGCATGGAAATCAGTGCAGAGAAAACCAAACTGATGACCAATAACTCGAATGGTATCAGCATTGACATCAGAATCAACGGTGAAAGGTTGGACGAGGTTGACAGCTTCAAGTATCCAGGCACAGTCGTCACAGATCAGGGTTTCAAGCCTGAAGTACTATCCAGAATTGCACAGACAGCAGCAACACTAGCGAGACTGAAGACCATCTTGAGTGATAAGCATATCTCTCTAAGCTCAAAGATCAGACTTATGCGCTCCCTAGTTATCTCAGTACTATTGTACGCCTGCGAAACCTGGACATTGACAGCGGACATCCTGAAGAAATTGTAGGCCACTGAGATGAGATGCTTTAGGAAAGTAATTGGCAACTCATACAGAGATCACATCACTAACGATGCAGTCAGAGACAGAATCAGGCAAGCCATTGGGCCCTATGATGATATCTTAACCTCAGTAAAGAAACGCAAGTTAAAAGGGTTTGGGCATGTATCAAGATCATCAGAGCTTGCCAAGACGATTTTACAAGGAACAGTGCAAGGAGGGAGAAGAAGGGGGCGACAAAGGTAAGCGTTGGGAGAAAAAAATCGCCAAATAGGCTAAGTTGAAGTTTTGCGACGCCGTAAGAGAAGCCGAAAACAAAATAAAATGGAGGGAGAGGGTGACTACGGGATAGGTGCAGGTGCAGCTTGAAATTGCGTAAGTGTAATTTAGAGATGATCTGATACAAGTGCAGTAGTAAGCTACGACTGAGATCAGTAGACGGAACCTGTGCACGTTACAGGTGAACGAAAAAGTAGAGTTTTCGAGATACATGTGATTTGAGGTAAAGTTGTGTTCCATTTCAAACCCGTTGCTACGCTTTTAAGGAAAATGGTTTATGTAACAGTAACATTAGCAAATTGTGTCGATTGCTTTTATACTGGAATTTTAATCGTGAGGTTTAGATGTTCTGATGACCAATTATTGTGGTTGTGCGATGTTATTGTTCTTATTGTTTTCATCCGGTTATTTTAACCCAACATATGCCTTCTCAAGTCCTGTCGTGAATTTGGTGTAAAAGTGATGATTAGTTTCTATATGCTTCCCCAGCAACCTTTCTTATAGTAAAAATATGTTTCATTAAGGTTTTCAATAAACGCTTGCTCACCTGACTTTAGAATTTTGCATACTTTGATGTTTCAAACGTCTCTTGACCACTAGTCAGGGATTTCCAGGGAATTATTTCTGTCCTTGTATGACAATTATTAGCTTGTTTTCGATTTTCAATTCATTCAGTTGATAGTTCCTACTAAAAATTTAAAACAAATTTATAATACTAATATTGTCTTGGAATATCTCCCAGTTGCCAGGGGTTAGTTTAAAGGTAAATATCTTTTGTCTGAATTCTGCTCTTAACCACTAACTGCATTTTTAATTTGTTCTCTGAATTTTCTAGGTAAGTCCGTATTAGTTCATTTATTGAAAAGTTTAGCAATTATTTTCTATGATGAAAGTTAACATTTTCAATAGATTGACTATCTGACGTGAGCCTCTTTTAGTTCTCTTTTAGTCAATCACAGAAGACTTAGGTGGGCATTAATTTGAGATAAGCAGATGGGTTTGTTGGGCAATAAGAAAATCAAGGTACATACCGGCCCCGGGATACCGGCATACATACATACAACTTTATTTCAACTCGGATTTAGAGTAGCTCAAAGGAAGAGCTAGTATCTCCGAAGATAAAACAAAATAAAAGTATTAGAAAATCAATTAATCATTTATTGAAGAAAATATCTAAGAAATCAACAACTAAACAAAAAATAATCATAAAATATCTACTTGCACGCAAACAAGGATTCTCGTCTAAAATCTTCACTGCGCTTAGAAAATCTAATGCTCATCAGTCAGCGTATTCCGCATTTGAGGAGCAGCATGTCTAAAAGCATCTTTATAATTAAACTGGGAAGACTAATTTTTTCGCATTATTTTGGTGTTTTTGTGTTAGCATTTCCTTCCTCATTTTCTTATAATTCCATAAACGGACGTTGATATTGATATTGATGGCGTTGTAACAGATTTTCCCCCTGTGAAAGGTAGCGTCCCGCGCTTTCCTTGTAACGTCCTTGATGGTGTCACATGTTTTCCCTGTTCCCCGTAAACACTTTACCATACCGATAACACCAGAGATAAGTAAAATAAGCTACTAACTACTGCATTTTCTTTTCTATTTATTCACTGAAAATATGCTGCGAAAAATGCAGGTCCAAGACCCTAAATTTGAAAAATTGAACCTCTCTTCTCCTGCGTACACCTTCAAAATCTCACGCTTCGCGCCCCTGTAAGGGTTGATTTCCAGTGTCGCGTAATTTTCATGCGTACGTGCGTTAAATTTCCGTTCGCAAATAAAATAGAAGAGATGCATGAAAGGTCGCTCGTAAGCGTAAAAGTTGAACCTCGCTCAACTCCTCGTTTAAGCTCAGCACTTTTTATACAGCTACTTCGAGAAAGGCATCCTCGGAGACCCAGGGGTAGTCAGTCGGGTTGGGAGAAAAGGCAGGACGAAAGTTTTCAAGTACGGGCGAAAGAGCCCCTGGGTACCGACTCTCACCGAACTATTTCTAAAAATTCAAGCAGATGCCGGCTCCTGATTGGGAACAAAAAATGCTTTGTGATATTGCGCCCAATCGGCGAACAGTTCCTCCTGAGTCTCCGAGGATGCGAGAAAGGTTGTCGGAAAAAGAAGTGAACGCGACAATCCCGAAAGGTAATATGGGATTGATCAATACACTGTTCCTGACCCTGTAGCTGTCGAACCTACTTTTGTTGCTTTCCTTTAGCACTCGCAAACATACGTCCATGGCCTCTCGTGCCATTCTTTCAAATTTCTTTGAATAACAGTGAACTCAAAACTACCCACAGTACTTTTCGGGATTGTCGCGTGCACTTTTTACTACAACCTTTCTCGAAATAGCTGTATACATAATGTGACATATACATAATGTGACTGCGCGATGCGGTAGTTATGTCAGCCCACACTTCACTTGTTTACCACCGAGTTCTCAGTAGCTCAGTGGTTAGAGCATGCGACTACTGTACGGAAGGTCGTGGGTGGGTTCAATTCCCATCTGTAACTCAGAATTTTTTTCTGTGTTCTCTCCACCCATATCATTTCATTTTTTATATTTTATATTTTGCCTCTATTTTATTTACGTGATTAAAATTTACGTGCAGAGCCAAAAACTCGTTAGAGGAAATCAACCTTAAGGCACCTCTGAGGTGGTACGCTGTTGTTCTTTCTCTCATCAGTGATCTTAACTGATGATGAAACAATTCTATTAAGACTCTTGTATGTTTTGACTAGCACATTCTGAACACGCCGTTGCTAAAGATTTATAGACCCTATCATCCTAATGTAAGTTTCCTAGTCAAGATTGCTATTCAGAACCGTCATTAGTCCCGGAATAGAGAATTGTAACCGGTATGTAGTGAGTTTAGTAACTAATCGAGCCTCATCCCTTCTAGCTCCCCCTTAAATTCTTACTGTTCCAGCTCCAACATTACTCCTTTAGCTCCCGGTTTGTCAGTCCGTCTGCGTGGGGCCAGTGGCTCGATTAAAAGTTTCAGCTTATTATATAGGCAGTGAGTTGGAACCTCAAAGAACTCTGGATTCTCTTCCTTCCGCAAGGAAACAGCCTTAGATTGACCCTGTAGACTTGACGTTTTTACTGTTTCTAAAAGAGGGACACCGCTGGCTCGCGGGAGTGGGAGGGGAAGGGGACAAGGCCCAGGGTACAAGGGTTCATGAAGAGAGGCTTTCTTTTGTATCATCTGCTGTTACCCATGGGAGTTGAAACAATTCCGTGATTCACCTTGGGTCAGGCAAGGAACTGGAAGGTACTTGCGATAATCCCTTTTCACAGTCGGCTGTGCAAAAGCGTCATAGGCGTACAAGGAAAGTTGGGAGTTAAGGTGTACTATTGTTCTCTTACTTTGTAGTGTCTTTTGCTTTAGGGCCGAGAGCAATTCAATTCAATTACAAGCAGTTTGATTGCAACCTTGCAGTTGAAGCGATTTAGGACCCAACTACATGTAAATGCTTCCACACATTCATTAAAATTTACCCCGATAACTCGAATTCTGGTTCTTGTAACTCTACTCGGCTACCATCCATTAATGCCTCCTTTTGTGTAATGGTAAAAACACTAAAACAAACACTAGTCAACATTTTGGTTGGTACCGGCAACGAACAGGTCACGTTACCGTTTTATCATTTTACCGTTTCTGGTGAAATAAGTTAGATTTGAACTGAAGTGCTGAAAAGTCAGTAACATAGCAAATTGAGTTTGGCTGGGGTAAAACCTGGGGTAAATTCTTCCCCTATTGTTTTCTCACATTCTACATCATTACCATCTTTCGGAAAGATTTCAGAGGGCACAGCTTTCGCGTCGCCTCCCTCTTCTCTTCACCAACCCGTATGTTTTCCCGCCAATTGTTCTTATGCCTGATCATGAAGTTCTGCCATTCATCACATGTCTCGGCTTCTCTTGCATCCTTGTTTTTCAGTATCCTCGGCCCCGAAAGGTTTGGTGGTCTGTTCATGCACCCTTCGAGGGCTATTTTTTGGCACCTAAAGGCGCTAAAGGCGTTAAAAGGCGTTGTTCTGACCCCCACTCGTGCAGGATTTTCCGCAACGTGGCCTTTGCCTTGGGATTTGTGGGGTGTTTTTCCAGTCTAGCCGTGTTCATCCCCTCCCCTTCCCCACAAAAAAGGAAATAACTCTTAGCTCTGTAAAAACATTCTCGGCTTTTTTTCTTTGAAGGATCTTGACTGACTTTTTTACGATGAATTGTAACAATAAGTCGAAATATATTATTCGTCTTGTACTAAAGTGTTAAGAAGCTAAGTTTGTATACAATCTCGTTTTTTACTTCTTTTGTTTCTTCAGACCCTACCATTCAACCCGGCTGTCAGTTGTCCTGCCTGCTCTTATCCTAATGACCACTTCTTTCGCATTTGCCAAAGTTGTGGCTACTTTCAGAAATATCTACTCCCACCAAGACCCAAGGCCGTTTCGTTTTATTTATAAGCAACTGATGAGAGAGTTCAAGACCGTCAGCAACAGTACTAGTATTCTTCCTTAGCATAAGCTAAGCAAAAGGCTTCCCTTAAGGATGAACTAGAGAGTTTCCTTTACGCTCTAAATAAAAACTTTAATTTCACTAGGGTGCATGATTACAGACCAACTGTACTCTCCCTTATGGTAAAAAAATCCCTGCTCAGCGCTTTGCCCATCGATATTTGCCGTTCTTTAGTATTTAAGGAACCTAACGCAAAGACTCAGTCTCACAAGAATGGTTGTCCCCACACTGGTAAGAAAGGACTTTTTTCCTGTGGATGTCCTTGTCGACTAGCGTACAGTTCTACCGTAGATTCCTATATTGGTAAACTGCGCTCCATTTTTGCCGGAGATGGTCGTGAAGAAGACTGGGATTGCACCCTCCTGCAACTGACGACTTAGTCAAGATCTATCCGCTGCGCAGTTTCAGACTTGTGCGAGTCACTTCCAAGCAGGGTGTTCCGTTTTTTTTTTTCCGATAAGCTTTTGCTGCTCTCTAACCACCTCAAGAGAAGGCTTGCTTTGCCTACCCTTAATGCCTCAGAACAGTTTGTTATCGCTTGCGATCAGGTCTTTTTCAAGACCTTATTCTACTCTGGTGACCGGGCGGGGGATCTTGGCCGGGTGAAAACGGCTGACATTGCGCTCTTCCCCGTGACAGTGGTTTTCTCCTTAATCACATCTGGGGGGAAAACCCTCCAAGATCGTGCTTCGAACCTGTTTGGTCTGCGGTGGCACCCTAACTCTGCCTGTTGTCTTGTTAGAGCCATAGAGGAGTATGTTGCCTTTGCACGAAGATTGGGTGTTAGTCTCACCCATTCGCCTTACCGACCAAAAAGGGTACGTTGTTGATAGGCCCCTCTCTAGTGCTGCTGCTGAACATTGATTAAAGTTATATCACAAAGAAGCCCGCATTAACGCCGGGGAGACTTTCCACAGCTTTCGATCAGGGTGTGCCCCACACTGGCCTTCTTGGGCTCCGCCTTGGCCGACCTTCGTGATGCATGAAGGATAGTCCTCCCCCGCTACAGCTGTGTACTATCTCAAGCTGGCTAATGTCATCAAGGCGGGTGCTTCTACTGATCTTCTCGGCCGGGATTCTCCAGTTGTGACTGAGGCGGCAGATCGTTTTCGTTAAGGACTTTATTATTGCTTTCCCTAGTCTCGCGCCTACTCCTCAGAAGCGCCTTGTATCGCTATTTTTTCCTCGTAAGGGGTGTAGGCTTAGGTTGGGGTAGAACTCGTTTTGGTCGTCTTTATTTCGCTGGTTTTTAGACCGGGGTATGATTAAAGTTTACGGTGGGTGTTTTGAGATTGGGGGCTCTGGTTTTGGTCTCCTTCTCTATTTCCCCGTTGGCGATTGCGTCCTGCCCTGTGGTCGCCAGTCCTCCGTTACCCAAAGGACTGCAGGTAAGACTCGGTGTACTCAAATCAAGCCTGTAACAATTGCAAAAGGACGTGGGAGTATATAAATTGTCATCTTAACTTTAGCGAACATGACTAAAACTGCCTCTGACTGTATGTTCAAACTAACGAGAGTTAATAGGATAAAGGATAATAGGATAAAGCATCTCTTAGTTAAAAAAAAACATGCTTTCGTCTTCAGTAATTATTTTATTGTTCGAATAAGAACGTGTTACACTTCACTAAATTAAGTGATTATACTCCAAATCTGCCACATCTTGACTACAGGACATTTCCTCACCTGATTAGAATGTTTAAAAGAAATTTGTTTAAAGAATACCAGGAATATTTGTCGAAAAGTCTGAGCAAGGATAAATTCGACTCCTCAGTTGGAAATAAATGAAGCTTGTATAGTGAAGTGAAAAACGAAGTCAGATTTGAATCTTATCTTGATTTCATGAAGAACGTTAAGACAAGAGTGGCAGTAACCAAAATGCGAATTTCTTGCCACTTGCTACCTATTGAATCTGGGCGCTACAAGAAGATACCCAGAGTTGAGAGGCTTTGCCCCCTTTTACTAACAGATCCGAAATTACCCACTCATCACTTTCTCATGTAAGGGATATCTTCTTACTTGATAAACAGTAACTTTACGAATATTTCCTGCAAGCAAATTTTTATATATCATGTCTATGTGCGATGAAAACATCATAAATCTCAGTGCCTCTTATATTGAAAATATTCTAAATTGTTATGCATCCGAGCTCTAATTAAACTTTCTTACCATACGAGTAGCGTAGAAGCCGTACATAGCCAAGTAATTTTTTTCTTTAATGATAATATTCAATTGTTGCTTTCTTTCTTACTTAACTTTTACTTTACTTTCTTCATTTGTCATTGTCTTGACTGTTTTGGTACTGAAATCTTCATGTCGACGATAAAGTCAATAAAGTTGTTGTTGTCGTTATTGTTGTGGCTAGATCTCTCTGGTCCCACTGGCCGGATACTGGGCAACATAGGAACTCCGCAAAAATGTTAATTGCACGATTGAAAAGGCAAAAAAATAAACTGTCTTTCGCCATGTTAAGGACTAAATAGATTGTCTCTGGGCCAAATTTCAGAACTCTTGCGACCAAGAAAGGAAAGTTATTGCGATATTTAACCTGAAGTAACGGGATACTGGGCAACATACTGTTCTGTATATCATATATGACGGGGATGACGGGGCTATCTTCGCGGAGAAACCGCTGATCACAACCAAACAGTGCACGTGGTTTTTCCTGTCCAAGATGGCGTCTGTTGTTGGCTGCCTTCTTGTTATTGGCTTTTTTCAAGGATCTGTGCTCGGCGAACAGCAACAAAACACGCTCAACGTCCCGCAAGTTCTGTTACCTTACGCTCCAAGAGGATCTGTGCACACAAATTTTACACTGAAAGCTTTGCAGGGCTGTTACCTGTGGTAGGTCGAATTTTCGTGCAAAATTGGCGCCATTTTACGGTATTAAGCTTAATTAAACTTTATTAAGAGTTTGACAAAAGCAGCTAGAGTCACCTATCATGTTTTCCCATAGGTTATCTAACAGACCTGAGGTTGCTATTGTACAGCCTGTGTACAACAACGAGGAGGATACAACTGGTAAGGGACCGTTATTCATCCACTCTAAATTCGAGATTTCTCCGAATCTCGCAATGTAGAAAAAGTTTTCTTATTATACGAGAAAAAATTTAAAACAAATCGTAGGATAAGAAATCTTTTTTCTGTAATTTAAACAGGCAGTTTGAATTTACGAGAACAAAATCTTATTCTATGATTTGTTTTAAATGTTTTTCTCAATGCCAAGCTGTAACAGTCTCAGGTGCTAGTATACAGCCGAGCGAACGAAGAGATAGTTCCTAATCGAGAAAGTTTTGCTCAGCTAGTGTTGGATGGTTTCGACAATGCAGACCCATTAACCCATTTTGCAGGCCTTGAAAGTCTTGGAATTTAATTGTCGGTCATGGAAAGTCATGGAGAATTGAAATTATATTTGTTAGATTAGTTTGTGCACACTCCAAAACGAGGACAAAACAAGGACAAAACAGCTTTTACAAAATGGCACACATTTTGGGGGAGACTGAAGTGTTATCTGTTGAATTGAGTTAGGTAAAAATACCCCAAAACAGGATAGTTTTAAAAATTTTCTTAAATGACAGCTTTACCTAAAGTCATGGAAAACTGGAAAAGGTCACGGAAGGTCGCTCTGAATTCGTATATCACTCTTTCCTTTTTCCTTACTAATTTGGAACTGTAACAATAAATATGTTCATACACTCCTGTAGTTCCCTTGAAATCCATACCCCATTCCAGGTATACACGTTTTAAGACCAAAGCGGCATGGCTTACATAAGGGAGTACCCCCCCCCCCCCCCCAGGTAATACATATCCAGTATATTTAAGCTAGTGAAGTTTGTACTGGGGTGCACACAAACTTTAACTGAAAAACTATGCAAATTTATAGCGAGAATTCCATCATAATGACACTGGGTAATTCCCAAAATATCCATAAGATATCCCAGGTGGCTTCCTCATACAGTAAATCCCCCTTGCCTGTGGAATTTCAAGACTTTTGACAAGACTTTTGCCACCAACTGAATATCAGAGATTCATTTGAAGTCTAGTCCCTGACAGTGGCGAAGCTACCCAACTGGTTTGAAGTCTGTAGCTGATGCGACTTGAGGACTTCTTGCAAAGGTCCTGACAAGTAAGCATTACTGGCTCAGTGGCCTCAAGGAAAATGCAGTGTGTATGAGAAGGGTTCAGAACAGTGTCTAGATGAGATAGTAAAAACCAAAAATGACCTTTCAATCCATTGAAGTATGCCGTTTGTAACTGGCAGTAACTTATTGGCTGAGGTGAAGAAACAAGGCAAACGTTAAGGTTATGAGACTAGGAGTGGAGTTATATTGACCCCAGGTGAAACAGACAGAGTTGGAAACTGTAGTTGAAAGAAGCACAGGAAAGGTTTCCTGAGGTAATGAAAGATTTGATTGGAGCTAAAGAAGTCAAAGGCAGATAATGCTGCCAGCAATGGGTTCAGGTGGAATTGGAATACTCGGTGAAGTGTTTGAGTCGCTGGTCTGCAGGACTTACCACTGATGAGCTGCAGACTGCTTTCAACAAGGTAGAAGCCTTGATGAACTCGAGACTATTGACACGTGAAGGAGCTGACCCTCAAGATGAACCAGTGTTGACACCTAACCACTTTTTAGGTGGGCATCTGAGAGGACAACTATCACCTCAAAGTTACTGATGACATAGCCTCTTATCCCAAGAATTGTATAGTTGAAGACTGATTCAGAACCTAGTGAAGATGTTCTGGAGCTGGTGCTGGAGAGATCAATGTTGTTTTCATCACACTTAACACCTGAAGGAAATGGAGAGAGGCAAAATACAACCTAAAAGCTGGGAATGTAGTGGTTGTTTTTTATCTTGATGCTCCATGCTGTTAGTGGCATCTGGGTCGAGTAGAATAATAATAATAATAAATAAACTTTATTTATATAGTGTCTATATGATTAGCTGTTCTAGGCATTTTACAATATCACAAAAAATGTATTAAAACTCTAAACAATGCAACAACTACATTATAAGGATGAAAATTAAATAAAAATCTATTTATAAATTAAGAAAAAGCATGGTGAAATAAATATGTCTTTAGTGTTCCTTGAAAGAATTCAAGGAATCAGCATTTCTTAAGGATGCCGGTAGGCATAATTTACAGTACAGGCCACGGGCATTGCAGCATTACATGCGCGTTTCATGCGTGGAAATCCGCCATATTGCACGCAAATTCTATGAGAAAAACACTCGTGCAAAAATATACACCCAAAGATACACGAGAAAATGCATGCAAATTAGGAAAATTTGCATGTAAAACTTTACACGCAGATTGTTATAATTTGCGTGTATTCGGTTTATGTGAGTTCTTATATCGCTGGCTGAGCGAGTGCAGTTGTACTTGTGCGGGTGGCTTTAATTTGTTAGCATAAATCAAACTTTCGAGGCACGTTCAAATGTTAGAATTTTATGTTATCGAGCTAAAAGTGATCCAAGCTTTTTGATCGAATGAACATTGTTTTGAATATTTATATGTTCTTCGCTTGAATCTTCATTTGTAGAGGTTTCAACTAAAATCAGATTCAGTTATCAATTCGCAACTATTTTGATGGACCAACTACTCTGTAATGTGACGCTGTAATTTACATCTCTTTTTTGGTGAAGGATCGCTTTTACATGTATTTTGTTCATGGCATTTCATCTCCTACTTTTAGTTAGCTCGCTGCTTTGAGTTATTTTCTTCTGCAACAATCTCCTTTCTCCTTCCTGCAATGTAGGTCTGAAATGAGAAAAATTTCTTTACGCAACACCCGGCGTCACTCAGTCGCATTGTCCGTCTACGTTTAAGCAAACAATCCAGCGTTACTGCAAGAACTAATGTTTTTGCCAAGGAAAGGTTTTCTTTTAAGGTCTATGTTTTCAGCAAAGCGTGTTTAATTCTTGTCAAGGGCAAAGAAAATAACACGCTGCATTTTTATCGTTTACACAAGCTTCTATTTCCAGAAAACGCATGGCGCGTCGCAAATAACATGCAAATTCGGAGTAAAATTGTATCCAAGTTTAGTAATGCATTGAAATTTTAAAGCAACAACTAAGGACATATCGTTAAGCTCAACGCTAATTCAATGTCAGGATAAAGGCATATGTAAAAGAGAAACCTGGTCTGTAAAATTTAGTGCCGATCGTGCGAAATCCCTGGGCGAAATCAAACCCTCTAGTCATCCCGATTGTTCGAACTCTTGCTAACTGGAACATCGCGCTTACTCAAGTCAATTTCCCCTGGGTTTTCTTCATACAGCCAGTGACTGTAATTTACCTTAGCTAACTCGAAGTAATTTTTTGTTTCCCTTCAGATCATTTCTCTACAATTTTACCCTCGATAACTCGAACCATTATTATTATAATATCGCACTGTTTGTTAAGCGTCGGTTTCAGTTGACTGCCTTATTTTTGAAATGTTTTTTATCCAAGAACTGAAACCGACGCTTAACAAACAGTGCGATTCAATTCGCGCCAAATTATTTGTTTAGAGTAGTTCTTGTTAACATTGTTTTATTTCCATTGTTTTTTGACTTTATAAATATTTTTGGACTTTATAAATATTTTTAGCACTTTTTACATTTTTACATATTTTATCACATTTTAGTGTTCACCACATTTTTATCTATTATAACTTGTTTTTTACTGTGATATGTATAGTTATTTTTAAAGGTTATGTAATGCTGTTGTAATTCTTTGCCAGGAAAAGTAATAAAGTCAAGTTTTCTTAGGAGTGCTTATATAAAAGGAATTAATATGAAATGGTACATAAATATATCGTAAATTTCTGTAACTGAGACTGATAATGTCTTTTCTTTCAATGCTACTCTGCTACCAGCTTAATGCTGTGTTCTAAAGTAATTAGACTTCAATTATTGAAAGTCAAGGAAAATATCCTGTCCAAAAACTCCATGGTAAAATAAGGCTGACTGATTCCCACTTTTCATGTCACTTGTATCTCCTTTGAAAGTCTTTTAAGCTGTTCTCTTCCTGTGTCATTTTCTCAGCAGCCAGACAGTTTGGTAGAAAATGTTCAAGAGAAGCTCTAGTTACTGCACAGGCAAGGCTTCCAGAGAGACAAATGACTGAAATCTTAGCGGAAGAGGAAGGTAAAATTTCTTTACTCAAAATAATTGTCTTTCTTTAAGTGAAAGTTACTGGTATTATCTGCCAATTGGACTTTTAGACTTTACTATAATTACCTGCTCATTATTAAACAGTCAGGAGGTGTGTACTGCATTACTCAGCCAATCAGGCGTGAGAAACTAAACCACAAACAAATATAGTACTTATTTGTGGTGTTGTGTCCTGATATTTGTTGCGATTGCATGCAGTCACAACACAATAAAGAGTTTGAGTAATTTTCAAGAGTCTGATAAAAGCAAGTCGGAAGTCTGACATAAGACATAGAAATAAATAGTTACGTAGAGCCGTTGTTTGTGATCAGTTGTGATCTCAGCGGATGTTCAAGGATGTTACTAAGATTTCAAGTTGCTGGGTAAATGCGACAAGTAGGCAGGGAATATAACAGTTAGGGATTTCTTTTGGTCTTATTTTTCTTCTAGTTCCCTATGAAAGTAGCCGGGGGCCACGTTCATAGCAACCGGGGAAAATCCCCGGCCCCCGCCTCTTAATGACAGCCCTGGATGTTTTTTTATCCTTATATTTCGGTGGTTGTCATTATTAATTTACTGTCTTCTTCGGTTCAACATTTCCCACAAAATTAAAAAATTGATAACAACAACCTGAAATTTCAACATTGAAAGGAAGTCAAAGGAAGTCTGCATGGACTCCCAAAGTGGTTTTTGTGGTTACATCACATCATCCGGCAACTGCCGTCAAGTTACATTTTTGCTCTTACCTCTTTTGTAGGATGTCATCGGAGATCTTTTAAAAATTGTTTTAGCAGAGGCTGATTTTCTCTTTGACTCCAGTTTGCCATCAATGTCTTTTTATTAGATCTTGTACCACTGGGTAATATGTTGTAACAAAAGGAAATAGTCTCTCTATACTTTTTTGCTTTTGTTTTAGCACCGATTGTCTTATAATACAGCTGTAAGTCAAAGTTAACCTCTGACAACGACCTTTCTATATCTTGTTTAGGATACCTGCGTGCTTCAAGGCATTGTTAAAAATTTGCAAAGCACTCTTTAAATGTTTTTGAAGAGTTTGTTCTAACCAATCTTATTGCTTCACCTGTAATGAAACCTCTTTTTACCCCTGGAGGGTGGTAAGAGGTAAAGTGTGTACATGTATATTGCAAGGTTTTGATCGGCTTATAGTGGGTTGTGATGTCCAAGATGGATTTCTCTGTGAATCGCTCTCTTTTGAAAACTACATGTACGGTGAATTTCAAGGAAAGTTATTTCATTCTTTGATATTTCGGCCCGTGAACTTTATTGTGAGATGCAACTTGTTAGCTTCTTTAATAAATCTTGTTAGAACTTGTGTATTTTTTGCTCTATACTTTAGCAGTAACAAAGTGCATCTCACTGCTATTATTCAGGGAACATGGCGAAATAAATTATTTTTTATCAATTATACATAAATTATTATTATCATTATTATTATTGATTATCAGAATTATAATTATTTATTGTTTCACACTCTTGACATATCACTCTCGACAATCACTCTCGACAATTACTCAGACTCCTCAATAAATATTTCTGAGTTACATTACACAGGTTTTTGTTGTACAAAGTATTCAGGTGTTCTCAGGTTTTTTAAGTTTTTATTAGCAATAACAAATATTATTATGCACATATCCATTTAGCAGCTCACAGCGAAGATATCTGCCTGTACATTTTAGATTACACTTCATATCTGTATTGGAATGGACTACAGAATTACTGATCTACTGTGAAATTCAGGAGAAGCCAAGGAAAGAATTGCTAACATTGCTTGAAAGAAACATACTTGTATCTGTTTTATACAGTTAAAAAAATTATGCCATGTGGTATGTTTATGGCGGTTAGTCATTATTTGCATTTCTGTCCACACTTAGTGAATTCCTCTCAGGTGATCAGCAGCAATATCGGGCAGGAGGTAGGGGTATTTAGCAAATCTTGCCAGCTACTGGAACAGTTGACTGTCTACAGGCCAGCTGGTCTCACTGGAGGTCCTCTGAGATCCTGACAACTCATCATCCTTAGCTGCAGTTATTAAGAGCACTTCGACTCCTAAATCAAAATGTCACAAACTTATTCAACGTTGTTATCTCTTTAGTGACAAGTATGATTTTGCGAAGTGATGTCTTTGTGGACACTATCAGTAAGATCGAGATCTTAACTACCACAAGAGAGTTGCTGCTTGGAGAACCTCCAGAAGTTTGTCATATACAGGCATTTGACACTGAAGGTAACAATAACATCTTTATATAGCATTGTTTAAAGAATTAACAGTGTAACCTTTCAAGTAAATTTATCTCTACCACAACTGTTAGAGTCGTTTTTCAGAAAGTGGGGATTTAACACAGTTGACAGTTTCTCAGTTGTGTCAGACAACACCAGATTAGAAAGGGTGGTGTAATAATGGATAAAACACTGTCTTGAAAAGAGCTTGTGAGCACAGTGGATAAAAAGATCCCCTCTAGATTAGTATTAGTGTGTCAAGGGCGAAAAGTCCTACCAAATTCTGCTTGCATGGTTGTCTTGAATAGCTCCTGTGGTGTGTATAATTGAGGGCCATTGCTGTCACGTTGTATTAGGCTGGCACCATCTCTATGCCATAACTTCCTAAAATCTGTACTTTCTTAATATCAAATAATGCATCTGCTGAATGGCATGTTATCTGCTGAGCCAGACTCTGTTTAAACCAGCTGCTCTTTTATTGCTAAACCAGATTTTCTGTATAAATAAATAAACTAATTAATTAAATAAAATTGTCCTCAATTATTTTGCCTTGTCTTTACTGTTCAACCGCTGTAGTTCATAAAAGTGAGAGCAAAATGTTCAAAACTCAAGTGAAGCCATAATCTACAAGTAACTGGTTTTACTGCAAAGTAGTGAACAGTGTTTTGCTCTGCATAGGAGTGTTGCATATTTGATTGTACAAGCATACTTTGTTTATAAGTTACACCTGCATTGGAAATCACTTAAATATGTAATTAGAGGGTTGAACAGCGAGAAATTTCTTTTGTGTCTATTTTCTTTTTGTTTCCTTTGAAAGTAAAGGTGTAGGCAGGGATCAGGAATTGAAATTCAAGCTTTCGCCGATCAACAGCATCATATGTAATAAGAAGCAGGGCTGTGCTCTAGCAGAGCTCAGTGGCCCCTGGCACCTAACTTTTGCTCTTGGGTGACTGGGAAATACGAATCATATGCTGGGCACCCTTGATTTTACAGGTTCAGAGCACTGGGCTCCCCTCAGTTTTCCTTGGATCACAGCGTTGGGAAGGTCGAAGAGCGAGAAATTACATGATACCATTAATCGGTGAAAACTTGGTTTCCAATTAATTTTACTTTTTAAAAGCAGCAGTTTAAGGCCTCATTAGAACAATATTTTTTATTTTTAATCATGCTACTGAAGGACAACATGAACAGATTAATAAAACTGTTTACAAGGGTACATTGTAGCTATTGTTTTAGGGTCTGAAAGCAAAAGTTGCACTTGTAAATTACACTTGTAAAAGTTTTGTTAAATTGACCCCAGGGCCCAGTTGTTCGAAGGCCGATTAGGGCTTAACCTGGGGTTACATTTAACCAAGGTTTCTTTTTCTTTCGTTAAAAAGCATTTTCTCAAATAATTTTCTCTGTTATTTTTAGAGCTTCCAATCATCAACTTGTAGAAAAAAAGAATTAAAACTGAAATGCTTTTTAAGCTTTCAAATCTAAATTCAAATCTCGCACTAGCCTTGGGTTAACCCAGCTTTGAACAACTTGGCCCTGGCTTGTAAAAGGTGGGGGAAATCCCCAGCCCTGAGAACTTGATGAAAGTACCCTAATTTGCCATAGGAAATACAAGGTTAAGCAGCAAATAGTTAGAATGAACTTCTGGATTGTTGCTTTTGGAACAGGTAATGTGTTTTCTAGTCTGGATGGTGTTGAATTTGTTTGGGAACTTAAAACTGTGGAAGGAGTTGGATCAGTTAATGCTGAGTCTGTCTTAAGGTGAGTTATGTTCCACAGGGCTCCTGGCACAGTCCTGAAAAGAATGTGTATAAGTTGTTTAAAATTAATAGAACCTTGAGAAGTGCTTAAATTCTCTAAAAATTATTGGAAAATCTTTGAGATAAGTAATGGAGTATGGAAGAATTAAAGAGAATTTTTATCAGCATGGATCTTAGCAGTGTTCTTCCTTTCTAATAAAAATTGCTCAGCAATCTGCAAAAGTGACAAAATAACTTCAGTACATGTATCTTACTAACAACAACAACAAGAACTACTTTATTTTTTTGTCTGGGTGGTTTACAGACTGAAATTAACATACTATACATGTACATGTAGCTAACTACTAAACAAAGGTAAGTTAACAGTTTGCTGAAGTACCGTGTATCATAAATTAAAGAAAACTAACATGATTGACACTTGTGATGATCTAATTAGGTTACTCACTCCTTTGTTTGTTGTTTTCCTTTCAGGTTTATGCAGTTTGAGTTTTCAAGCTATGAAACCTGTCCTGAGATATATTCTTTGGAAGAGAAGGTTTTTATTGTTCATATACATGTGTACATTGTATCTACTGGTATACGTGTGTGGGCTGAAAATAGACTTTACATGTAGTTGTCTTCTGAAGTACAGTGTATAGTTGGATAGTATTCTAGAGGATTCTTTCCTTGAATAATTAACTTTAATAACTAATTACAGTTTTATGCCTTCTTAAATGGTAGGAAAGGCTGATACATGTACATGTTGACTCGTAATTCCTTGTTGTTGTTTTTTTTTCACAAGAAAGTGCTTGTTAGAGTGACACCCCAACCCCAGGAGTAACAAAATTATGACTTCATCCTCACTAATGGTAAAATGCGTGTACATGGAACAAAAATACATGGAACAGGACCCTGTTATTTTTCTCCTGCTTTAACGATTTTGAGAACTTTCCATTCACTTTGTTCACTCTGATATAATTATTAGGGTTGCACTGATTTTGTTGGATTGGGTACTTGGTAGGGATTCCCTGAGTTTTCATTTATCGAAGGTACATGTACCAGTACAGTAATTACTAACTATGAGAAATAGTGGTGCTTTGTGTTATTTCTTAAAACTTTAAAATAACAAAAATGTAGATATAATGGCTCACTACAGCACAATCAAAACACAAATGGACATCCAACCAATAAGTTTTTGAGAGCAACAACAACTGCTAGTAAGTGGGTGAAATGTTACAATGTACATCTTTATTAAGATTTTGGTGCTTGCGATAGCCACCAAATTGTAGTTGTACATTCACCCAAGTGCTACTTAAAATATAGGTACAAAAGTTTGTACCTTGGATTCATAGGTTACAGCTTAATGACTTGTTCATTTTCTTTAAACTTGTTGTTTTCATTCCTTTTCACTAAAAGGAGAGCTCAGTTTAACATGATACTTGAATCTGATTGTTTAGGGTCCTATATCAGTACTATAGACTCTGAACATTACAGGTACTATCTTTTATTTAAGGGCTCTCGTGGAAGCAGTATTGTTGTTGAACCAATAAACACTGGAACAGCGATTGTCAAGGCAAAACTTAAGGACAAAGCCTTTGCTGTGAGTGATTTTGTTCGAATAGCAGAACAATGTTATTACAGTAAAATCCTGCCCTACAACCTCCCCCTGTACGTGACTAACTTGTTACTGCAAGATCATTTTTTTGCCCTCCCCTTATATTTTCAACTCCTAGTATTTGAAAAACCTTTAGTATGATCAACTCTCAAATGCAACCAGACTTTCGTGGCTTAGCCTGCGTAGCAGGCGCTTGGAATTAGTAGGTGCAAGAAAAAACGGGTGCGCAAGAAGGAGACACGCGAGGGGAGAAAGAGTGCCTGCCCAGAAGGCCCACGAAAATTGTCTCCCACCCCCAACCTAATTACCTGGCAGCCGTTGCATGATGTCAAAAGTTTTGACAGAAAACAACTGACGTCGCACAAACAAAGCGTGCCGCCAAAAAGTGTTGTACATTTTATCCTCGGTCTAAATGTTTCTGTTATAAAGATCAGCTGGGTTATCTGATTATAGAGGGATGGAGCAATAAACTGATGGTTAACACAGCTTTAAATCGTTTTTAACCACGGGCACAATAAATACTTTTAGGAAAGAACAAAGTCAAAAATGGGTGTCTTTTAAAGAATGCATGCTGTGTATTGTAAAAAGTTGTTAAATGTTGTTCTCTGAGCTTACTTACCACAACTGTACAGACACCAACGATCACAGCGTACGTGGAAAATGACCATTGCTTTTACTGCGTTAAGTGGCAGCCATGTTTGGAGCAGACATTTCTCACTAAGCAGACCTAAACTTCAGAACACAAAGTGTACCGACACATTTTCTACTGCAGTAACGAGACATAAACAACAGACCTCAATAGTGAAAGGTTTTTTCAAATTCATGCCCCTGGTAAGTGTTTCGTTTCATCAATCTTTATCATAAAACTGTGAAAGGTTTGAACCCAGGAGTCATATCAAAAGGTTGAGTTTGATCGTCCGGGTGAACGTAGTCCTGAGTAGGACTGTTGTTGTTGACAGTGACTGACGTTTCGACAACCTGTGCGGTAGTCATCTTCAGAGTCAAAGTGAGTTGTGTCACGTCAGTTGATGGTATTATACTCTGGTTATTGATCTGATTGGTCAATTATGTCGCGATGTTATTGGTCGTCTGTCAGTTAAGCCGTGATGTTATTGGCTATGAAGACTCGTAATCAGTGATAGGTGCGTTTCGATCCGTCTATTGTCACAGTTAAGGTATCAGCCACCCTTCAGGACCGTCCGCGCGCGGAGCGCTGTAGCGTTAGTTGTTTTCATAAAAACCCCTATAAACCGTATATTTTTTAAAAGCTTAATAATTCCAGATTATGGATTTGAACTAACAAAAACGATTTACTTAAATGTGTTTCGAAATTGGAACGCTTTGTGTAAAAGTACACGTCTCTATAAATCATGTTCCACTCCCGCCGGAAATAAACGGAAGAAAACAATTAACACCGCATTCGCTTCTCAACACGTTCCACTAAAAAACCGTGTCTCAGATTTTTGACAAGTGCGTTTGTTTTTCTTTTATTAGCAACTGAAGTTGGGGAAGGCAATTAGTCAACACTCCCTGTGGAAAAAAAGCTCTAGCTTTAAAATGAAAAGGTGTATTAAAATTCGCAGACACGGTTTTGTAGAAGAGATATATGGCATCACTCTGGCCAAATTTTAGCCAAATTGATTGAAAGGCTGCCGACTTGGAGTTTAAAACGTACGAGTCGATCGGCAAAATTTGCCTTCGGAGATAAAATAGAAAATACATTTTTGGCGGCATCCTACCTGGAGTGAGATTATAACACCTAAATGTTTATTCTGATTGATATCAGAGAGGGATCAATTTTCGCTAACAATAGGACTTTGACAGGTAACTTGTAACAGGAACAAACTTTTTATTGCTATCAACATCTTCAAGTGAACAGTTTAATTCTCCGTTGGAAAACTTCCACTCTTTTACACCACGAGAAGCACGGTTTAATTCTTTCTCGAGCAAAAGTTTTGCCTCTCCTTCGATCTTTTTTGTATGATTCGCCGAGGCGTTTTTGTTGACGGCGCCAGGCCAAGGAAACTAAAAAACTTTGAAGGCGCCGAATGTCCACCACCGATTGCTCGAAGGCCAAGAACTGAGGCCCGGTATATTTCAAAGGCTCTGCTCTTCTCGGAAGAATTAAAAACAGAATTTGTCTTGTGCGACGGACAGCTTTCATTCTCGCACTGGATTCTCCAGGTAGAACCAAGTCCATGCTTAGTCGCTACATTTTCCATGACTTGGACTCTTACCTGGCAAAATCGACAAGATACAGACTCGTCCAGTTTCTCAAGCAGCTTTTTCGCTCGATACGATAGCTCGACCGCTTACTGTTTTCCACGTTCCATCAGCAAATGGGGTCGATGAGCTTAATTGGCTTTCTTCATCTGGCTCTTCAAGCTGGATTTTGGAGCGGCTTGCACTCTCAGCACACTGCAGCAACTTCTCTTGCTGATAAAATGAGCCTTTGTCGCTCTCTGCCAATTTTGCGGACCATTCTTTGTCAAACTCGCTCTTCGATTTCGGACACGAGCTTTTCTTTTTTTTTTTTTTTTTGGCAGCATTTTCACCGAAGCAAACGCTAAATATCCACGAAGAATACTAAAGGCTATATTAAAACAACGCGAAGACAATTCGGGTGGCTGATACCTTAAACAGTCGTCTATTGTTAGTCAAATTGTCAGTTCTCCAGTTGTTCTCTCGTAGTTAGTTTTCCTTGATCTCGTCAATAAGTCGTTTGTACGGCGCTGATAACTGTTGGCTACGATTCAGTGGCGTTTGTTCTAAGTTAGTAAACCAGCTTTCTAAAGTAAGACGTTGATAGTAGTCTGTAGAATACGTTATACATGTCGCAGAGTCCCAGTCAATTTGATGTTTCGTCTTTAAATGGTGCTCAGCAATGTGATTGTTGACGTCACCATTCCTCGTCGCGCGTTTGTGTTCGGTCAGTCGCGTGCTTAGGTTTCTGCCGGTTTCACCAATGATGGTGATGCGTTTCATCGACAACACAAGCCGCCAAGTTCTCCTGAGTAAAGAATATTTCTTCTGATCTTCATTGCAACGATTCAACAAATCTTTGTCTTCTGCCACTTCTGTTAATGCGTATCTAATGTCAGTTCTTTCCATCGTGAATACCGTTTGAACACTCCAAATTTTCTTTGAGATTACAGCCACATAGTCCCATTAAACCAGATTGAAGTGACCTCCGAGACCTGAACTTTGATTGTATACAATTTAGTGGTTTCAGGAGCCAGTGGTGTAATATGAGACCTTCACTACGTTGTCCATGTACTATTGATTGACAGTTCTCTCACCCCGTGCAGTACATTTTTCCCTCTGGAGCCTGTCGACCAACTGGAAATATCTGCACTCACAGAATGCGAGTTGAAATGATTTTCGGGGGCCTGCCGTGCAGGTGCTCCCTCACCCCTTGCGTCTCCCTTGCACTCGCCTGTTCTCTCTTTCGCCCTCTACTTCCAAGCGCCTG
This sequence comes from Porites cylindrica, assembly GCA_964035525.1. NCBI lineage: Eukaryota > Metazoa > Cnidaria > Anthozoa > Scleractinia > Poritidae > Porites > Porites cylindrica. The sequence goes on from OZ037776.1 coordinate 60,377,578, forward strand.
CTATGCAGGCTATTCGTGGCTTGTTTTGGTCGCTTAAACAGGGTCTCACTCTATTAAATGTATTACGAAGTTAAACTTTTGCTTGAAATGTCATGTGTCCTAACTTGGATAACACATCATGACCATTCAAATAGCAAACCCACTGCAGTACTTAAAGATTTTCAGTGGTAACAGATTAAAGTGATGTGGGAGTATAGTTATTTTCTGACAATTTTTTTGCCAATGTTTAGAATGTACCTCCAGCTCAAGTAAAGCTTATTGTACTGGATAATGTGATGTTGGTACCAGGACATGATATGTACATTCTTGTTAACACGTCAATCACATACAGCGTCATCAGATTGCGACAAGGCAGGACAGCAGGTTAGGTTTTTGTTGTCTAGTTACTGTAGTAATGCATAGCGGAACTACACGCACGCAAGCAGAGCCCCATAGCTAAGAAAATTTGTTATCTATCCATGCAAAAAAATTTGGCAGTCACGTGACCATACGTCTGTCCTTCCATCAATCCGTCCATACCACAGGGAACCAATGTTAAATCTCACAATCATTTTCTAGCTAGTGTGGGAGCCTGCAACCTGATAGTGCACATCCATATTGTGGTCAATTGACAGCTGTCAAAACAGGGTATCTGCTGACCTGTGTCACATGACTGTATCACAGGATCAGGTGTCGACCCATCAAGTTTGCATGTTTTTTTTAAGTTATCTGCTGACAAGTTACTGATTTTCAAATGATCGCAGGCTCAAGTGAAATTTTTTTTCCATGCACAGGCAATAAGTTGTGTCTATAAGCCACGCTATTAAAGTTTTGATTTCAAACTGACTTCAGACTCGAAAATTCAGCTAGTTTTTACAGGCAGGGAAGGCAGTTGCTTTTGGCTTTTCTCACTGTGCTCACTTGTTGGTCATGCTCTACATCCCATTTTTATCTCTGATTGGTCAAAATTTGACAGGTGAATTCATGTCAAAAATCTATACTGCATCTGGAAACTTGTTTACTGATAGCTGAAGCTGACAGAGTTTTGTGTCATCTTATGATGTTATTAACTGTCTTTTTCCTCGTTTTCCCATGAACCAAAACTGACATTATATATTTCCAAAAAAGTCATTACTTAAAGCTTGTAGCACCATGAAGCACTCATAGTCAACAATAAGAATAAATTACAGTGGTAAGATGAAAATAAGCTTATGTGAATTATTAGTATGTACACAGTCTGTAAGACTAACCCGTAACACATTAAATATCATTATCGTACACAATGTATTTGTCCAGTGCCTCCAAATAATTATAATGATTTCTGGTGTACATTCTTTTGTACATTCAGGTTCATGGATGTTTATCATTGTATAACCTTTAATGTTCATGTTACGCACGCAACAGATAAACACATACAGTGCAGATAAACTTGCGAAGAGTGGAATAATTATTGTTTTTGTTAAGTATAGTTCCTTTGTATTATACTCTGATTATATTTATTCTGGGCTGAGGAATTACTTTATATGCAGGGAGAAATGCAAAACTTGAAAATTAACTACGGAAAGTGGACATATTTATAATTTTGTGACTGAAAGTGCGTGAACCCCAATGTCTGTTTCAATGTGCGAATTGTAAACAACAGTTCTAGTTGCATTTCACCTAGGATTTCAGATCAAAGTTCCGCAATACACAGTGACTTGTTACATACTGATAACAACCGAAACAACTGAACAGCAGGGAAATTTTAATTTATTTGATTTTCAATGCGATCGAATGTGACCTGTCAACTCCCCAATCAGTTCAGGCATTTCAAGATCTGAACCATAACGTGCTACACGTACATTACTTGCATGTGAGACAGTTTCCGGTAGCCTTAACGGGAGCTTCACCTTTAGCCCTGGCTAAATCTATATATCAGAATACTGCTACGGTTATTGAAAAAGTCCTGTTTTTTAATGAATATTTATGGAGTTTTCACCATCCTGTTTCGCTCACCTCTCACCTCTCACCTCTCTTTAACAGTTGTTCCAATGCCGTCTTCACAGTTTGAGTTTAAACTGAGCAATACCTCTGTGGCTCAACTAGATGTCAAGAAGTCAAGTGTGTTGGGTGTTAAGCTAGGCTACACAAAAGTAACTTTAGAGGACAAAAGTATCCTTTGTGATTTAAATAAAGCTGAAGCTGTCAAATTCCGGTGTGTTAATGTCAATTGGTGGTTCCAGAAAATATCATACTTGTACTACAGAAGGCATCTCAGAATTTTGAAGGGGAGGGGAGGGGCCAGTGAACTGGAATTCCAAGTCAATGGTGGGCATCATTAGACTGCAATTTCAAAGGCTTGGGGGCAGGGGCTTTCAGCTCTAGATCTCCGTGTCAAGCAAGGGCTCTGATGGTATGTTGTATTGGGTGGAGTTGCAAAAGCCTAAGCCCCACTTACATTTGTTTTTTTTTTAGTTTTCATTTGTCACTCAACGCCTTATGATCCCTACTGCTTGCAAACTCGTGTGATGGGTTAAAACAAAAACTAAGTTATAAAAGCACAGTCAAGGCTGTTCACCATTCTTTTAACAAATAATATTTATGTGCGTGCTTATTCGATAACCTGAAACCAGTGAAAGGCACTTAACGTTAGCAATCAAAACGTATGTCAAAGAAGCAAAAAGTGTGTTGGGACTTGTTTTATGGTGTTTTTCAAGAATGTCCCCCTTTCTACCACTTTCCAAATCATGGACTTTGGCTGATTAATAACGGAAGACGAAGAGCTTGTTTGATCAGGTCTTTGCATTGGTCTTTCAGAAATATTAATGCAAGTTTATTTTGAAGGGAGTGAATAGATAAAAAGGTGGTTGGAAGTGAGAGATGTTGGAAGAAAAAACGGAAATTCCTGAGGAGTTTGAAAATTTATAGAATTCCAAAGGCATGAAGTTAGAACAGTTTGGAATTACAAAGGCAAGGGAGGATTGAGCCTTTTCGAAGTTCCAATAGCAGGGGAGATAATAGATGAAGATACCCTCCTTGGTGTGTGTATGTATGTATGTTCTGCCCACAGGAAGGACCTTCCTTATAGTTCCTTATCTAAGGCACGCCTCTTGACTGCTACGTAAAAGGCCGCCATCCTTCACTTTATCCAGCATTCCCACTCGAGGTCTTCAAGGTGGCCTCTTTCCTATTATTATCCCCTTAATAACTAATCGGGCAACATCACCATTCCGTAGGGTATGACCAAGCCAGACTGTCATCTGTTGATTACAGAAATGTAGGCCCTCTCCTTAACGACGCACCTCTATACATCTTCGTTACAGACTTTGTCAGACTAGGAAATGTTTTTAGACCTTTCTCCAAACTCGGCCACCTCTCACAGCTCTCCAGCCTTCGCATGTCCTTTTTCTTCAAGTTCCACTATTGGGCTCCATATAGAAGAGTGCTCCAAGTGACAGTCCATATAATTCTCTTCTTCAGGCAATTAGGCTGAAGGCTTTTGTCATCAGTTCTTTTCTTTCAGTAAATGTGTTCATTGCTAGGGCTATTCACTATCTAACTTCCTTCTCACAGGATCCATCCTAAGTGATAAGGCTCCCAAGACAGTTAAGATGCGATTCTTGGCTTAATTGCTTACCCTGAAGAAAGATCATGAATTACACACGAGGCATCTTACTGGTTTTCATCACCTTAGTCTTTTTAACATTGATCTTCATACCATATTCCTCTGTGGTCTCCTGCATTTTATCCATCATAAGTTGCAGACTTTTAACTGAGCTGGCTAAGGTTACGTGATCATCCGCCAAGAGCACTGTCTTAATGAGATGGCCTCCCACTCGAATGCCTTCATTCACACCACTTAAAGCATCTCTCAACATAGCTTTGCCATGGCCGATCACTGCTGAGTCTGATAAGCCATCTTTCACCCTGACTCTCACACTTTGCCCCATAAAAGCCTTTCAATCAGCCATCGGTCATGCCAGTCAACTCCTATGGATTTCAAAACTTCCAGGAGCTTCACCCAATTTACTCTGTTGAAGGCCTTTTCCTTGTCTACAAAACACACATACACATCCTGTTCGTGGTCGATACAGCTTTCACTTACTAGTCTCACAACTGTAATAGCTTCTCTTGGGCCAACTCCTTTCCTAAAACTGAAACTGGTTGATACCAAGGAGCGCCTGTACCTTAGACTTCATTCTACTTGTCAACAGGCAAAGAATAACTTAAGATGCATGCACTTAGAGGGTAAGACTCTGGTGAAGGGTGTGGATATTTTCTCGAAAAACTACCTCTGTTCCGCTTGCTGTTTAAATGTTTTGATTTTACAAGGAATTTTTGGTGTAGACATTCTCCATTTTGTGTTTCTTTAGTATGCTTTAGTACTTCCTACCTTTTCATGGCCATCTTGAATTATGTCGTGGGCATACCATGGTCACATGCTAGCCAACAAAAAAAACTCATATTCAGCAAGATCTTTCTTTCTGTCTAAAGAACAGCTTTACCATCAAACCCAAGATACTGTCGAGAATTTGTGAGGAATGGATAATTGTAAAGACTGGTACGAGAAAAGAAATCAACAACAACAACAACAACAGTTTATTCAGTTGTCAAATGAGTTATGTTACCCACAATTAGCGGGGCTATTCTAGGTGGGCTTCAATGCAATAATTATCTCCTATAAAGTCGGCAAAACAACGTAAGTAAAGAGAAAGCGAAAATAGAATGAAATAAATAAATAAATAAATAAATAAAAGCTAGCACCTATAGATATAAGGAAGGAAAACACTTTAACTGAATAAGGAGTTCAGGTAGGAACTGGTAATGGTACTGATATCAACATACACCTTTTTAGTCTCCAAAACCTTGATCAGTAATTTATGTAATTTACGCTTGACAGGGTCTTTGCGCTGTTCATGTAACGTAATCTATTACTACTAGTTCACAACTGCATCACTAAATGGAGGTTGGGTGCCTGGCGTTTCCAGGGACTTCTACTTTTGGCAGCCAGCCACAACACCACCATATACCTTAACAGAAGAGTGATGCAAACAATCATCCAAGTGAGAACAAAAACCCAACAAATTTTGCTCATTATTAGGCAGCATGGATTCATTTGGACTGATGTAGCCATCTAAAGTACAAAAGTTGATAACTCGACACTTCACAGGAAGATACACTTCATGAGTCAGTGGAGCCAGACCATCCATGGGATAAAATTTTCCTTTGAGTTAAGCTACAGGTAGCTGGGCCAAAAGCAAAGAAGTCACTGGCATTGCTGCCGGAGAGACATGGGGAGCTTGCTGATAGAACCACTGAAATTGAAAATGAGAAAGGGCATCAGCCTTGGAATAAAAACGAAGGAGTACTGAGTTGCCAACTAGGAGAGGTTCCCAAGCAGCACCATCAAGTTTGAATCTCATGACGTACGCTACTGCAACACTTTGACCACTGCTATATTGTGCAGGCCACTGATCACCCCACACAGGTGCAGCCGTGGCTATAGGAAAAAGGTCCTAGTAGGCAATGGATAGAGGGATCTGCAAAGTAGACCAGTTCCCCACAAACCATTCTGTAATTTCATAGTACCGAAACAGCTTTAGTCAAAGTTTTTAATGATATTATCCTAGACGTTGATAGGAATAGGACTGTTATCTTACTTTTATTATATCTATCGGCCGCTTTCGATACGGTTGATCACACTATACTGATTGAGAGATTAGCAAACCGCTTCGGTCTTTGCGATCTAGCTCTGGCCTGGTTTAAATCATACCTGAGCGACAGAACCCATTTTGTGAGCATTCGTGGTGCGCGGTCTGTCACACGTTCGCTGTCGTGCGGAGTACCACAGGGCTCCATGCTTGGACCGATTTTATATCTGCTCTATACCTCCCCATTGGGGGATATTGTCAGACAATACAACATGGGCTATCATTTCTATGCTGATGATACTCAGTTGTATCTGTCTTTCAATTCTCTCAGTGGGGATGATCAAGCTTATTCTGTCTGTCAGGTTGAATCTTGTGTTAGAGATATCGACCGTTGGATGTCTTGTAACAAACTTAAGTTGAATAGGGACAAGACGTAACTGCTCGTTATCAGTTCAAAATATCGGCCACGCCCATCTTTAGATAGTATCCTGGTTGGTGATCATCGTGTAGAGCGGTCTGACAAAGCTAGGAACATAGGAGTTGTTTTGGATGAGACCTTGTCACTGGATAAGCATGTGAGTTCCGTTTGTAAATCTGCTTTATTTCATCTTCAGAATATCTCGAAGATTAGAATGTATCTGACTTCTGAGAGCACAAAGACCCTCGTCCATGCTTACGTTACTTGTCGACTGGACAATTGTAACTCGTTGCTCCTCGGGTCACCGGAGTATATTATTCAGAAGCTCCAGCGCGTTCAAAACTGCGCTGCACGCCTTGTTGCTGGGCAACCTAGGGCTGCGCACATTCGCCCCGTCCTTAAGGAGCTACACTGGTTACCTGTGGAGCAGCGAATTACCTTTAAAGTGTTACTGTTAACTTTTAAAGCTCTCAATAATCTGGCGCCTCCGTATTTAAGTCAACTTATAGTCCCATATAACCCTACAAGAAATCTTAGGTCAGCTGGCAAACATTTATTAGAAGTACCGAATGTGCGCCTGAAGAGCTATGGGGACAGGGCCTTTTCGGTCGCTGCCCCAAAGTACTGGAATGATATTCCCTTAGACATTAAATTAAGTGGATCAGTTGATGTTTTTAAATCTAGATTGAAGACTTATCTTTTTAGACTCGCTTTCGATTGACTTTTTGTTTTGGTGCTATTGTTAGTTAGTTGTTTTCTTTTTTTTTTTTTTTGATTGTAAAGCGATATAGAGCTTTTGTATATACCGCTATACAAATAAAGTTATTATTATTATTATTATTATTATTATTATTATTATTATTATTATTATTATTATTATTATTATTACCCAAACTAGCCCCATATCCAACAGAGCCTGGAGCATCTGAGGGGAGTTGACGATCTGGCACTAAGGCCAGTTGCTAACTGACAAGTAATTACAGCTAGAGGACCTTATAGCTCAAGTTGGCTAGTAATGAGAAATTAGTTTAGATAATATAAGCATAAGACCTTCCATTTAACACTTTAAATGTCATCAAAAGCATTTTGAAACTTGTACGTTTGTGAACCGGAAGCCAGTGCCAGTTATGAAGTACAGGGGTGACATGTTCATGTTTCTTAGGTCTAGTTACCAGGCTTGCTGCAGTGGTAGTCAAATTTGACTGTAGTAAAGGCATGAGCTGCCCTTTCACAATCCAATTGGGACAGAAATCTACGATTTCTTCTTGTGTTTTTAATGGCAAGCAAGGCTGACTTGCAGATGTTATTAACGTCACGTCCAACTGTAGCTGATCTCTACCACCCTTTTTGTGCCTGGGGCAACAAATAAGTATGGGGCTTATGTTATTAAACATGTACATTCTCTGCTAGGAGGTTAGCTAACTCCACAAAAACGTCACTAGTTATTTTGGCAACTAGTTTCCGGGGTATAAGCGCATAGTTAGGGCCGAGTACGAAGGCTTTTCTGACTGAGGGTGAATTGGTTGAGCTGTTGGTCAACAGCAACCAAGGAGAGACAGACAAAGATGGCATAGACGGGTGGCTGGGTACCAGGGGAGACCGTGGGGTTGCCAATAATTAGAATTTTGTGGAGGGAAAAGAAGACACTATCATGTTACCTGTGGCAGAGGACGAGCTCGGAGGAGTTAAATTCACCATGTTTGCTGAGGTCACACTAACGGTGGGAGAAACGTCCACTGGCCTGCTTGAAAAAGTGGCTGCTACATTTGCCTAAAACTCGGCTAAAATTTGCAGAAGCAATTGTTGGAACGCTAACATAACAAGGAAATGTTACCTTGACACAATATTCAGATATGTTGCACATTCACAGTGTTCATCAACCTGCTGCTGGCGTTTATGTGGTTGAACCAGCATTGTTAGGTTTGTAACAACTATAGTAGTACAGGGGGTTTACTCTAGCAGATCTTACTGGGCACTTCGGGGGTTAGCAAGTCGTCTTTATTAAGACAGTTATCTGTGAGGAAATTGTGGAACAGCGAGGATTTAATATTGGTATATATTTTTAAAGTTAAGTGTTATCTAAACAATTGCCATTATGATCAGAATTATTGAGATCTCTTTGCCTTGTCATGTAACATTAATTAGTAATGTTAAATTAAAAAGGAAGCAAATTCTTGAACTTTTGTTACTTCACTAAGAACCAGTATTCCGTACTGTAACGAGCCATTTAAGCATAGCAGCAATTAAAATCGGCATTATGTATGTTTTTCTTTTTTATTTGAATATGAAGTATTTTTCGCCTCCAACTTTACATTATCAAAGTACATAGAATTATAACTATATCCACTTTTCAGGTTTTAGCATCACTCCACACTCCGACTGGTTTCTTGAAGTTGGTGTTGAATATGATGTGTCTGTGCAACTTTACACATACGAGAATCGCAAGATCTATATCACAGATGTAAGTACAGCCTGACATTTGCTCCTCTATTAGCTGCTTTAGCCTGGTCGCTCCGTTTCATGCATTTACATGTATATTTAAAAGTCAATTAGCTGGAAGCAGTTAGTTAGGCCATTTCAAGCGTGGTGGAAGAGATGAACCCTTAAGGACCAAGAAACAAATGCACCTTGTGGTCAGGACATGTCTCATACCCTCTGAACAGTTTGCTGCTTGACTACGCTGCTAGGGCTTTCGTGTAAAATGTCACTTCCCCTGAGTAATAAATTATCAGTAAGCAATTATTTTATTTCTTGTTAATGTGCCTTCTTGGATGCTGAATTTAAAATTTGAAGCGGAAGACTTGGCTACTAAAAGATGAAACTTCGAGAATTCTGTAATTCACACAATTCTTACACAAGCCTGGATTTTTAAATCAATTTTAAGAACTTGACTAATGTGCAGTGCAAGATGTTATGTCCTGAGTTTAGTTCTATTTCTTTTGATTAATTAGAATATTCAGATTGTAGCTTCCTTTGATGATGCATACTTCAAAGAATTGTGGTCATCAAAAAATGGCTCATTCTACCATGTTAAAACACTTCAGAAAGGAAAAACAGTACTGACTGCTCTTCTCACAAGTATTAAGGTAAGATCCAGTGCCTTCCATTCCTCATATTGTTCTTGTTTACAATGTCTGCCTGGACCAAACGGCCATGATAGTGAATGAAACTATCATCAACTATCATTTACTATCAATGACATTAACAATCACTGACTATGTATATTATATTTAATATTAATAGTAAAGGCCGATCCATAAGTGTTAGAGGTTTAGACAAATCACAAAAATGGAGTATAACCTATGGAACAATGATTTTGAAGTATCAAAAGTAGAAACTGTTCGACATGGCAGACATTTCATAAAATACTTGGGGCCTCTCACTTGGTCAAAGCTTCCCGAAATCTAAGAACTGCCAAAAGTCTAGATTCATTCCCCAGCTTCAGCAAATAAGCCTCAGAGCTCTCTAGTTTTGTTTTCTGCACATTTGAAGACAGTCGTGACCATACATTGCGCTGCACAAAATCCTGCTCAAATCTAACCTTAAAATGCTATGCTAAAACATTTATGAAAGTTGACACCTACATGTAAGTAGTGTAAGAGTGTTGACAGACGATCTCCCATCTAAACTAAGTGGCCGTGTCTATTAAGGGAAAATGACATTCCTAGATATGATCTGAGGAGTCCGGAATTGACAGGAAGGATCTTGTAAACGTGATTTTGTTCAGAGCACCTTGGCTGAAAGTGCTGATTGATGATGATGATTTCCTTTCTGAAAGGGTGCTCCTACCAAGAAACTGAGTAATCAGAAGTATACTGCAAGTACAGTTAGAGCTACAAGAATGGATGAAAGATGATAATCATTATTGAGGAATCTTCATTGTGATAATCTTTATTGTGGGACTAATTAAACTAACTTCACATAACAAAAAACACGAAATAAGAAACAAATACCACAAACTCTTGTGGCTCAGTTATATCATTCTTGCTGAAAAACGGCATTCAAACATGTAACCAGCTACCTATAAATAGGTTCAGGCCACCTTAAATTAAGTTTTATTCATTTTTTCTTGAAGGTTATCAAAACAAAAATGTACTTCTGTGCTATACCATGGTTCGTCTTAAGAGCAATTATGATAATCTTGAATTCAATACCCTTACTACATAACATTTGGCGACACTTTAATTAAGCGATTTTTTTAGAAAAATCGCTAAATTTAAATGCACCAAAATTAAGTGTCGCTAAATTAAAGTGAGTACAATATGAAATTCCGCCATGTGGTTAGTTTCATACACATGCTATTTGACGGTCGCTTGTGACGTGTATCATTAACTTTAAGTAAAAGTGTACCTTAAATATGAATGAGGACAGCATTAAGATATGACATTACAGTTGCAGTTTCGTTTGTTTCGTTCAAAATTAAGTTTCAGAACGTTGTATGTTTTTGATTTAAATGAAGCCATTGATGTTTGTGATTTTATCACATAAATGTTCTATGGCCGTCGTAAAAGTTTTGAATACCTTAATTCGCCAAAGTTTCAGTTCGTGAAATCGCTAAAATTAAGTGACTTATGTTCCAAAATTTACGAAAAATCGCTAAATTAACATGTCGCTAAAATTTCACGTAATAAGATAATTCTAAGGCTGCGTGCAAACATACGTACAATTCCCAACCTTGTTGCTCCAACAATGTTGGGAGTTGTTGCGTGCGTGTTGGTAGTGGTGTGCAAACGGATGCAACAACTCCCAACAATATTGGGACCTGCATTGCATCGTGGGAAGGATAAACCCATAAGTCTTTGTAAACCATGCATAATGAGCGTGCGTGGCCCCAACAATGTTGGAAGAGCTGTGCAAACGGATCCAACATTGTTGCGCTACGCTTCGGCGATCATGGAACAAAAGAAATTTTGGGAGTTGTTGGCAGAAAAGTTTGACCGGTTTCAAACTTAATGCAACAACACGCAACAACAACATGCAGCAGGCTGTGCAAACGGACGCAACATGTAACATCCAACAATGTTGGGAGTTGTTGGCCAACAATGTTGCGTCCGTTTGCACGGGGCTTAAGCCTCTACATATAACTGGTAACCAACGTGAAAAATCTGTGGGGTATTATGACAGAACTCTTCTGGCTCTGTTCCAAACGGGCTGAACTCTTTCTTTTGAATTGCTAGGCTGAACTCTTTTTCTTTTGAATTATAACCCAGTTTGAATAGTCTTATCTCTAAATGCATAGCTGAGTAAGCAGTATTGTGTCCTTGGTGTTATTTCAGTATTATTGTTGTTTCTTCAATACATGGTAGATACTTGGAACAGATACCATCCATACATTTGAGCATCCAATCTCAGGACAGCAGGAAGCTGAGATTTTTGACCCAGTGGTTGTTAACCCTGAGATTGTACTTTTCCCATGGTATCCTGCACCTCAACAGAATGTTGCTGCTCCCAATCAATACCAGTTTTTGTTGCAGGTAATAATAATAGGATGTAAGATTGTTATTTTAGCCAGTTTTTAATTATAATTTGCCTCAAAATAATTGGGTGTAAGGTTCTTACGCTCACTCAGTTTTCATTCAGACCCACGTTTGTTTATCACCATGTAAGAAATTGTAAATTAGTTCATTATCCAGTAACAGGGTTTATTTTAGGTGACATGATGTTATGTTTGTGAAATTTTCACCCCTTTATTGCAATTACTCCCTTGAATTGCTTTCCAGTTTGGGATTTTTTCTGGTAACTTTTAGGTTCATTTTTGGACTGCCCTCTCAGGTTTTTTAAATTTTAAAATCCCACAGAATCTTGCATGTTCCCTCTCCACCTTCACTGTCTTGTCCAGAATTCTGTTCTTACCACTTCTCAGAAGTGTATCATTGTTTCAACCTTGACATGTCGGTTTTTGTGGTGTATCTGTGCTAATATCTTAGCATACTGTCAATCACACACTGTTTGCTTCCGATATCAGAAGTTTCAGCCAAATGTGTTAGCAAAATTCTTCCTAGGTGCAATTTTCTCTGAATGATAGGCTACACGTAAGCGCTAATTTCGTAGAAAAAATGTTTACGACCAGTATATATTGCCGATTGAAATCTGTAGACTTAGGAATAAAAGTAAGTGAAAAGATTTTAACACAACGTTTCGATGTAACCATGATATCATTATCAAGTGAGAAGATAAAAAACTAAAATCCGACTTAATTTATACAATTTAGAGTAAAAAAATAAAGTAGAGAACAAAAGTAAAATGTTTTTGCATGCAAGTTAAAATATGTTAAAGTAACAGTTTCGCATGGTTGGATTCTGCTTATGTGATATATATTTTTGTATGGAATCTCATTGTGTGATATCTTTAGCTCTTTTTAAAGTTTTGTAACCATAGCATTAAAACCCAAAACGTTATGACGAAAAGTTCTTCGTAACTCAATGTACCGGTATTAATAATGGAGCCATCTTAACCAACATCATCTTCTTATTGTTGATTATAAAAAAATGTCATTTCAGAGTAACTATGTCTTTTATGTAACTCTCTCTTTTACACCAAAGGTCTCATGATCCGTGGACACACGCTGATACTGTCTTGTTCCTACACACTGTAACTCATGTAGAAGTAAAAACAATTCCATGCTAGGTTCTATCAGTCAGTCCTATATAATAATTATACTTGCAATCCTTATTATTTTTCAGCCGTCAGGTGGCAGTGGGATGTACATGTGGTCATCATCAAATACCTCTGTGGCTACAGTTAGCACCAAGGGTGTTGTCATGACAACTAGTGCAGTTGGATACTCCCTGGTCCGTGCAGCTGACATGAAAAATCCAGCAAATTTTGATACTACAGAGGTGGGTATTATTGGTCCTACAGAATGTGTGTTTCACTTATTTGTTTGCACTCTAGCACTCTGACAGGGAAAAATATGTATACTTGACCAGCCTTTGCACATTTGGTATACTATACAGTATGTTTATATGTGAGCTATTCTTGTGGGATGTGGTCTTAAACATAAAAAATGGTCTTCTCCAGGTTTATGTTCTTCAGCCAAAGAAAATGGAGTTTATCCCTGCAGTTGTTGAGGCACTGGTTGGCTCCTCCATCTCGCTTCCGTTGGCTGTGGCTTCTTGTATTTACTCAGGTACTTTATTAACAAGTAAAGACTTAAGCATTTTGCAGCAGTTTTGCTTGGGTAGACTAGTCCATAGACCTGCAAAATAATTATTATTGGGAACTTTTATAAAGTAATTTGTTAATTGAGGTAAAGGTAAAGTCTGCATACATGCCAAATAGCCGATCATGCATATCCGGCTTTCTGTTGCATAAAGGCAGTATTAGTAATGCTACTCCACCTGAATGGGATGCTAGTTCATCCCAGGGTACCCCCAGCAGTATATCACTAGTACCAATTTATACAGCTGGGTGAAGAGAAACAAAGTGGAGGAAAATTTCTGTCGAAGAAAAGAACGCAACTTCAAGGCTTCAGCTTGGGCCTCCAGTTCTAAAATTCGAGGTGTCAACTGCTCAGCCACCATGCCTGCTCCTAACAAACTAAATTGAGGTGTATTTTTACAATCCAAGCCATTTGTAAACATCATTTCTTTTTTACATGCAACTTTGCATTACATGTTGCGTAATTCCATGCATGAATCATTGTATCATAATCGTGTCTTCCGGCTTAATACTGCTTGATTTCTTGAGACCATTCGAATTCACAGTCTTTCGCAGTGTCACCCTGCCTTTTGAATAGAACATATTGGACGACGTGTTCGGGTCCTAAATTCCCAATATTTCTGGGTGAAAATGTCGCAGGTTCAGCAATCCTCCATCTCAACATGGGAAGCTATTTGGGCTCAATGAAGTCTTTTACCACTTTCAGAGAATATGTATTGAACATACGGTCAGCTAAAGGCAGAGGACCCTCCTTTCACCCTAGCTTTTGTTGTAAGTCAAGCCACCCCTTTTGGAGCTCGGCATACTGGCCAAAAGCACCATTGAAGCACAGGCCCACTACACTACCACTTCCAACAAGATCTACAAACTCCCTGGTAGACCTATGTCACGCATTCCTTTATATTGCTACTTCTGCAGACACCCCTGTTCCCAAGAGAAATTGCCCCCGAGGACAAGCCTGCAGCTTCTGCCATAAAACCAGCCACTTTGTTATGGTATGTCAACGAGCAGCCAAGGACGGTCAAGCGTCAAGAACACCTACCCCCAAAACCTGACCTGACAGCCACTAGACAGAAGCATGTTATGAAACAAGGCCTGGAATCCAATACGAACACTGCTTTTCATTGCTTTATCCCTACCCCATCTCTGCCTTCCTCAGAGAAAGGGCACTTCATCCTACTCACTCTGACAAGCCCTGACTCTAAGAGCCACACAGATATTCCCTTCCCAGGAGCCTCATGCAACACCTACCCTCAAACCCTTGGCAAACACACCTTGGGCCAACCTGCCACCAGGTAAATCAGTGATAATGCCATATACCAGTCCACCAATCAAAACGATCAGCCAGACCACCTTTTATATTTCGAGGGAAACCATTACACGTGCCCTGACAATTCAAGCACTTGACACAGACCAGCCTGCTCTGTTGAGAATGGAGGCGAACAAAAAACTTGGACTACTGACCTTGAATGCAAACTTCAAATGGAAACCCCCCCGGTTTCCATCATGCACCCTTCGCACAACGAGAACTCAACTGCTAGCCCACAGCCCAGTGCCCTTAGATACCTCCACAGACAAATGGCCAAAGCCTGCGACGTTGAGCATGAAATTCATATCACAACACTGCACCTTACTTTTTTAAGGCCTTATCATCCTCAGACCACCTGTCGACTTTAATATGGATCCTGTTGTCAAACCAATGTATGCCCCCATCCACCGCCAGCTCATATGCAAAATCAAGGTTACCCATGACACTTACAAATCCACAGGCCAGTTTGTATTAGCTTTTGAACCCACTGCTTGGATATGAAACGAGCATGTTGGTTTGAGAATGTGACCACAACACCAAGCCAGGTAAGATATCCATATGTTTGGACCCCTCCAAGACCCTCAACGAAGCTATTCAGGAACAAAAATACTTCATCTCACCCTTGAGGAGAACCTACACAAGTTACATTTAATGAATTGCTTGACCATCTTTGATACCATTAGAGCATTCCAAAACTTTTACGGTCATCCCTCACGACCACTATGTTTATACCATGGGGCTGCTACCCTGGACAAGGCTGCCATTTGGATTATCATCTGTCTCAGAAGAATGGCGGGGCATGATACATCTGGTTCTGGAAGGCCTTCCAGTCATCAGCATTGCTGAAAAATCCTAGTCCCGGGAGCTGCGGTCCCACTTACAAAGAAGCACAAGTTGACCAACTCATCCAAGGATCCATAGTAGTATTTCTTTTTTCAAAGTCGTCAGCGGTGCAAGTATGTCGAAAAATATATGCCAGGAAGCAGTGTTGACTTGAGACATGAGTATGGCAATGTTGAGTTTGGAACAACAAAATTGGTGTCTGAAGAGTGTCCTTATTTAAGGAAGTTATTATTTTAAATGCAGGAGTATGTTAGGATCAAAACTAGGGGGTGGGAATCGCACTTGCCTTCAGGGGATTTGAGGACTTTTCATGGATCTTGGTTGACTCGAAGTGCAAGTCTCCGCAAATAAATTATCACTTTCAAGAACAATTCGATTGTGGCTGGAGGCTTCTTGGCAAACTTTGCAGAGCGTAACACTAGTTTCTTCAGTTTTTGTGGCTTGCGGAAAGCTCAACCCCAGGTAAAGTCTTAAATGTCAAATAAAAGAATTCTCCAAAGTTGGTCTTCCGTTAGGCCAGCTTTTGAGTTATCATACTCGTCCAAACGATGTAATGGTTGTCTCCGATGACCTAGTGACTGCTTATATGGATCCCTGGCTGCTCGTCACTATGCTGGATCATTAGGGACCTTAAGCAAGGACGGCGACGACGGCAGTGAAAACGTCGGTAAAAAAATGAATTTGCGTTCTTTCAAAGTTAATCACGTCTTTTGACCTGTTCAATATGTCAAAAAAATGCGGGCGACTTTTTTGCTGAAGTTGAATTCTTGAGGATTTCATTCAGGTTCAAAAAGAGGAAGGAAAATTCGTCGTCGTATGTCCACATCCTCCATAAAACGGCAAATTAGGAAGTTTCATGTCGTAGTCGTGCAGCTGACGTCAAAGAAATGTACTAAAAAGCGTGATGCACGTGAAGAGCTGTTGTTTTGATCGTTAAACGTATTGTTTTTTGAAGTCGTCGTTGTGGTCGTCGTCGTAGTTGCTTAAGCTCCCTATTTTCCGAAAAACCACGTCAAAAACAACGTTTTTAAGATGAAATTCCTTGTTTGCAAAGCCACTTTCATGAGACTCCTCATCGCTACCAAAGGTTTCAAATCCAACCCTACCATTGTCAATCCCATTCTCAACATGCACTCCCAATGGACAAACCAGACATCCACAGATTTCTTGTCAATCCCATTCTTAACATGCAATCCCAAAGGACAAACCAGACATCCACAGATTTCTTGGAGCAATTATCTACTTAGGCGAATTCTGGAGGCTCCAGTGGTACTTCAAGTGGATTCCTCTGACTATGGTATGGAATCAGTTCCACTACAACCCACCGAAATTCTCCCTGATAACACCATCATGAGTGTTCCTTGTTGCCTGTGGCTTACGGCTCCACAAACCTCACCCCCACTGAGAAACGATCCACACAAAAGGAATGTCTTGCTAACGTGAAATTCTTGAACAAGTTTGACCATTGGTTGATCGGCAAGTCAGGTATCGCAATTCACACAGACCCTCAACCACTTCAGTCCATCTTCCAAAAGGATCTAGCAGTCGCACCCAAGCACCTTCAAAAAGTGATGCTCTTCCCATAACACTACATCTCTAAGGCCGTCTACAAACGAAGCTCGTCCGACACATTGAGACACTTGGCCGACACATCGAGTGCACCTTGCCAGCATTGTGACAATGCTATATTTGTTAGATTAGACACTGCGGATGTCAAAGTAAGAAAAATAAGACACAGACAAGAAATTAAACATCGCAAACTTCACACTTTTTGGTGAAGTCCCGACTGACTGAGTTAGGTCAAGAAATACCGTAAAACAACTATAGTTTTGAAACTTTTCGAAAGTGGAAGGTAAAGCAATGTTCATGGAAAATTAGAGAAGGTCATGGAAATGGTAATTGGAAGTTATGGATTTTGAAGAGCTTAATAGAGTACGAACTATGATCACAGTCGACCACTACATCGATTTTTACGAACTGGACCAGCTCTTCAACACCCAGTCCTCGACAGTGATTAATCAAACCAAAGCACACTTTGCCCACCACGGTGTTTCAGTTCCTCGCTTCACATATAATGGTCCTCAATTCAATACACATGAGTACAAGCACTTTGCCAGCAGATGTGGTGTTGAACACATCACTACGTCCCCCAACTTATCCTAAAGCAATGGCAAAACAGAAACAGTCACGCACGCTAAGTCTCTTACCAAGAAATCTGACAACGCCTACCTGGCACTTCTAAACATACTCAACACCCCTCTTTGTAGCCTCAACTTTTCACCTACACAGCGATTAATGAGTAGACAACCATTTTGCAATACCTACACCAGCAGACCTGGTCAAGCTTGAAACTCTGGATCCCCCCTGCCTTTGCTGCACCAAAACTCCTTCAGAGCGACAAAAAAGTCAAGTATTGCCTAATTTCATACCGCGCGGGAGCCTGGCACAACTGAATTTTCCCAGACTTGTTAAATTCCTGATTCAAAATGGCTTCCAAAATAGAGGTAAAGCAAAGGTCACTGCGTGCAGTTGAAACGAAATTAAGAGCCATATTACTCCAGGAAGTAAATATTCTACAGCAAAGAACAGTTGCTTTACTGCTATAAAGAACTTCGAGAAAAGAAGGGTCTAATCGGCGACTTTCGGTACTTGGAAGTATGGGAAGGATTCCCTAATTGTTCGACAAAAAATTTGAACAAAGAACCGTCGCGTTTAGCTTTTATTACGGCGCTGGATCCGACCGAATATTGGGGAATGATAAGAGAGTGCGTGTACCTGTTTTTACAAACCGTAAAATAAAGACTACCAAAGAAGCGAAACACGCCAGAGTGACCCTGAGTGAAAGGGCTGCGTACGGTCTCATTAAAAAATCCTGAAGATCAGACCAGAGACAATTCTCACTGAACAATAGATAAAAGCAAGTATACTTCAGTCTTACAAGAGAGGCATTTCTCGTCCAGTAACACCCTGTAACTGTGCGGTTCCTGTGACCAGACCTCATGCATTGAGCAATGTTATGATGCACAAGCAATTTTTCTTGAGGGGATAAATTGTGTATAGTTTATTTGTGAGGCCCCTGCGTTCGATTCTGTACCTTCCAGTTACATTGCAGTTCTAGTAATTTAGACACTACTCAACACATGAATAAATTCATTGATAAAATGTCAAATGGCAATGGCTTACAAGGGCTCACTTGTTGAGCTGCCGCTTTTTGGAACTTATTTGGTCTACGAGCATGTTTACAACTTGACAATCACCCTGTAATCCAATCAAGAATGTCACGTCCATCTGCCTTTTGGTTAGCATGCACTGAGTATAGACTAGTCCCTTATTCTCCTGCATGTGGTTTAAGAACACTAGGTTTAACCTACATAACGCCACAAAGTTCACTACACTCAGTACCTTTCACGGACATTTCCCTTTTCCGCTACGGGAATAATCCAGGTAAGCCCTTCTGTACTGTCCTTTTAAGTTTTGCTCCAGCATTCTTAGGTTACGATCGGAACGTACACAATCACATCTGTGTTCTTGCCTGCAATGATCCTCTACTTTACAGATGCGGGTAGAATTAAACAAAGGATCCTTTGCTATACAAAATTTATAATCATCTTTGGTTCGAACGACCTGTTCATCGAACAATTGCTTGCACTTGCTGAGTATCGGCTCCTTCACGTTAGCTTCAGCGCATGGCAGAAATACTGCATCCTTTCCTTACTAAGCTTAGGCAGATTCTCCGAGAGAACATTTATCAATATTTTTTCGAAAAAGAATGCTTTCCTTCGAGTTTCGACTATCCTTCTTCCTTCTGACTATCCGCCACTTTGAGACTGGACTTTTTAAAAAGTCTGGGGAAATCCTGTAGTGCCATACCTCAGCGCGGTATGACATTAGTCAATGACAAACTCAATGTGTTGTCCCTTGGCTCACATGCTTACGCAAGCCATGCCCTTCCCAATCAGGTACTCCATGGTTGTTTGGTTGGACAGTAGAAAGCCAAAACACCCGATCGTACCGCATCGACGCTGGCAGCCGTTGAATCCGTCAAAACCATCACCCTTCCCTACAAGACGTGTAACGCATAATTATTTAAGCATGTACGAGCCCGCGAGTCATTTCAACTAGCCCCAAAACCCTTTTGAATTAGCAGGATTGATTACAATCCTACAATTTGAATTTCCGAAAAAAACAGCACTTGCCCGTTTGGCAAGTTAAGAACAAAAATCACTAGACCGATAGCAAAATCCACTAGCCCCGGGCTATCGGACACGACTTTCTTTGCACGCTGGACTCATGTCTCTTATTTATGTCATGTCATGTCTCTTAGTCCTCATTACTTTGTTAATTTCTGTTTGCATTTTTCCCACAGAGTGCCAAGAGTTTCATGTGTTCACTGACTGCCGATCACTGCCTGTGACATACACATTTTCAGACCCCTCTATTTTTAAACTGGTGGAAGATAACAGTAAGCAGTGTTATCTTTATGTTTTAGAGTTTCATAGTTTGCAGGAAAAGTGGCAAAAACAATATCTAAAAAACAGTACATATGATATGTATTGGAACGTGAGATGTCAGGTAGCAACTTGTCTGAAAGGATTTTTGAACCAACCTCAAAAAAAATTAATAGGAATAGTCCGTAAGCTGTGCTTCCTTCCCCCCCCCCCCTCTTGCAGGGTTCATCAAAACCGCTAGGAGTGATGAACATTTAATATATCCCTAGAGTTGCACTGCCTAATCAAACATTTGGTCATAAAAACGAAGGAAATGATCAAGAGGTTAACGACAGAGCTCGCGACAAATAGTTAAACAAAATTATTTCACTTTACCAGCGCCATAGGAAATGCCGTAAGTGGCAGCAATAGAGTAAATCAAATGACGGTGTGACAGCTTTGTGAGGTAGAAGTGGGTCACCCTCCAGGAATTTTTTTTATTTGGGACTCCCTGAGAAAATTAACTTATTTCAGTGCATTTTGAGCAAGCATGGAACATGAGGATGGCATTTTCCCCTAACATTTTCATCTGTTTCATATTATACGGTAAATTGCTGTTTATTAGCCCCCCAGGATACGAGTCCCCCAGTTATAGGACTATCTTACCTGTAAACAAAAAAGAATACATCCGATTACAAGCTTTCCCCGGATAAAAGACTCCCTCCAAATGTATCGAAACGATTTATTATGCCGTTTTGAAGGTTAATCATAAACCAGTGATTTCAAAAGGTAATTCAATCAGCACTTCTGTAGCTTGTTTCTAGGCGCTCTCTCTGTTCCAGTTATAAGCCTAAAACCCCTTAAGAAGATGTAATAGGCCCAGGGCTTATAAGAGAAACAAATTGTTGGTTTTCACATGACGTCACTAAACTACAAAACTACAAAACTATCTATCCTACGGAGATTTTACTTTCACGATGTATTAGAACAGCTGAAATCTAAATTTCATACAAATTTTCGCTTCAAAAGGGTTCTTGGTTTTGTGATAGAGTACGCGTGACGCGGCATTTACATGACGGCCAAGAGAGCTGTCATGTAGGTTAAAAAAATGACTTATTTCAGGGAATTTTGCTATCTATATTAGAAAAAAGTATCAACTTTAATGTTTATGAGTTCCTCGAAGAATGAATTCACGCTTTTGTAGCAAAACTCGGTAACAGATGTTTCTGTTGGCTTTCGTCCGCCATGTTGGTGCTCATCCGGATGGGCACCAGCATGGCGTCTCCATACAAATCTCTATAAATTTGGGTAAAACATTTTTTCGGATATCTCGTATACGAAATATTCCTCTGACCTGAAATTTGGCGGAGGTCTTTGCATATTTACTTCCTTTCATTTCCCAGATTCTGGACTTTATCTATAGAATGGTTTTGATTTTTATTTTGATCTATTTTGAATGGCGTGACACGGAAAATCAGCAATAAGATGGATAATATCACACTTAGAAAATTGTTTTCTGTGAGTGGCTGGTGCTTCCATCAGTTCATGGCAACAAGGCATCATTTTTTGATGGTCGCTAGTGCTTCTGGAGAACCCTGTCCTGTTGCTTGATTAATTGCCCAACAAAAGTATTGCTATATTACCATATTAAAGGATAAATTTTTATTCTAAAGGTAAAAGCCAGATCCCTCAGGGCCATTGACATTCTTTGGTTAAACAAACAATCTGGTGACTTCCGTTCTCCATGCTTATTAATTTTAGGTGATTATGAGATTACTGCTGGTAGTTGCATGTCTGTTAAGCTCCTTGCCCTTCGCTCAGGATTCACAACATTGACTGTTACATACCAATACAATGATATCATACTTAAGGCTGCCATAACTGTTGGATCCTACCATGCCCTCAAGGTAAGTACAAACAAGGAGTTAGATTGTGTGAAGGATATGTCAACTGAAAATTGTTTTGAATGTTTTTTGATAAAATACAATCCAAAAGTTTCATCTACAAACTCTTCCTTTCCTCTTTTTCTTCTCTAGTGCTTTCTTTGCTGTCATCTTGAAAATAATTGATGTCCTTGTATTAGTATAGGTATTGTAGTTGTGTTGCACGCTTTCTAGTAAATACAGTAACTGGCAGATTTCAAGAGGGAGTGTAGCAGGCGGTTTGCCTCCAGTATTAGCTGTGGTAGCCTGGTTGATTAACATTTTTCGTAATTGCACTTGTATGGAATTTAGGTTCTTGACCCAGTTGAGGTTGGTGTAGTTTCTTTGTGTTCCGCAAAAAATCTGATGTTGGACGGTGGACCTCTGCCTTGGATTGCGGATACTTCTAGTTATTATGAGGATGGTGAGACTTTAGCATGTGATTCAATAACAAAAATAGTACAAAGCAAAGGACTGTCACTATTAGATGCTGTGACTTAATAAATTAACATCTCCAAAAACAGACACTCTACTTTCCCTCGGCATTTCTTGAGGATTTTAAACACGGTGTAAAGCGGGTAAACCTTGGAGAAATAAAAATCCTCAAGAAATGCCGCAGGAAACTAGAGTGTCTGATTTTCGAGATGTTAATCATCCGACACAAAAGACGCACGCTAAACACTCAAGCGGACTTCATCCATGCGAAACTCTTTATTTAATTGTTATTTGTCCATTTTCACGCTTAAATTTTACATGCACTTTTGGCACTTTCTTTTTCTATATATATTTCCACAAATCATGTTAATTTGGTATCTTTTCATAATGATGAAATGAAGCCATCGAAAAGTCAAGTTTCTTTTTTTCGTTGCTTTTTGTTTTAAAATGTATCTCTAAATCGAACCCTATTAGACTTAATAACGGGACGCAAAAAGCGCCAAGTGTCTTCTTATAAACTGCCTGATTATCCGGCCTCACTTGCGGCCTGTTAAGCAAAACTTTTACAAAAACAGCCTAGCGTAAACATAGGGTTATTTCAATTATATCATTTTTGTACTTCGTGTTATTCTTAATTTTTTTTTTATTAGATGGGAGGTAATGCTAAGGCCTCATAGTCACCTTTTTAAATTCGTTGTAACAGAACTGAGCATCTCTTCTTATCGTTGTTAATATTAGTATCTTTGTAATTGTTGTAAAATAAGATTTGTTTTAAGTTCATTACAATAACGAATTTTTTACTTATTTATTTATTTATAATGATTAGGTGTGTCCAGGCACACACTACGCTATATATATATATATATATTGGAAAGATGGTAATAGGGTAACCTTATTTATTTCTTGTCAGAAGGTTTTGCTCAAAGCACCTCAGCATTTACACCTCTATTTTTAATTTACGGCCTTTTCTGGCTATTTTTGTTCATAGAGCGATACCATTAGCTCCACCAAGGTTCTCTCTATATGTAGGACCGTAGTAACGGTTAGATTAGATCGTGAGCTAGGTTTGACAGTCAATAATTAAATGAAATTTTCTATCCTTCGATATTCACCAGTTTTCCCAGAAGCAGATAAAGCAGAACAGGTGTTTATTGGTAACGATCACACTGAAGATTTCCCTGGTAAGTGAAGTCATTAACATGTTTGTATTGTGTAACAAGGATACACTCTCTACGACAGACACCTTTGGGATCATCACTCTTCGTTGGTTGCCACCCAGCTACATCAGCGATTTAGTTAGCATTAGGACCTGTTCTTTATATTCAGTGAGAACATCCCAAGGGGTGTATGTTGGCAACTTAAGGAGCCAGATCGTTTTCCGCTGCCGCCCCTACATTGTGATACAGCCTTCCCGCGCATATCCGTGCTATTGGATTACTGTGCGCTTTTAAGAGACAAGTCAAAACATATCTTTTTGGATTAGCTTTTACGTAGATTTAACTTGATTTCATTTCATTTTATTTTATTTTATGTATTTTTATTATCATTTTTGCTTTTTGTCGGTTTTATCCATCATAGATTCATTTTATAAATTTTAATTAGTATGACTGTAAAGCGCTTTTGATCATTTATATGTTAAGAGGCGCTATAGTAAATTTATGAATTATTATTATTATTATTATTATTATTATTATTATTATTTATCCTGTTTGTAAGCCTTGACTTGTTTATTTAGTAATTGGAAGCATCTAGTAAATTTCTTATAATATGACTGATAAAACTAATGTTCAAAAATGCAAATGATGTTTTTAATAGTGTATGTTTCTATCAACTGTCGGTCACTTAATTGTTAATGCCGTTTTGTTTTGTGTTTTTTTTTTTTACAATCACGTCTTAATGAAATTCGAATCCTGTAATAATGAGGGCAACGAGTTTAAATCACGGGTAAAAAACGACGTTTCGACCGATCTTCGGTCATTTTCAAGTAACTCAAAAGTTAAAAGAATTAGCATATATATGTGTAAGGTGTAAAAATATGTTTAAGTACTATTAACAATTTTAAAGAATGAAGTAAAGCGTGCAGAGAAAGAACGGCAAAAGAATCTAATTAAAAGAGCTATTTAAAAACTTTAGCACGAATTGAGTCTGACTGTACATTGAGACTAGGTCTCAGTTCAATAATAAAAAACCTTTCAAGCATTTGCTTTTACACCTCTCTAAAATGCTAAAATTATTACTAAAATCTTTAGGCGCCCGAAGAATGTTTAACACGAAAGTGCTGGCCGACGGATGAACTTGTGCTTCTGTGTTCCTCAATTCGCTGGTGTACGTGGCGAGATGCGTAACCTACATAACCTGCATCGCACAGGTCACATTCAAATTTGCAAACAAGACATTGCTGGTTGACAAGAGGTGGCTTAGCTTCTCGCATTTTAAGATCGCGCTCAATCTTTTGGCCGACAAACACTAGAGACACGGTCGTGTGAACTGTGTGACTCAAATTCTGAACTTGACGTCGAACAATGTCAGCTGAGGACTGGTCTTTAAATTGTAAAATAACACGAACAGGGTCAGATGAATCAGAAACAGCCGCGGGCGATGAAACAGGTTGATCAGAAACGTTTGTGGCAATAAAGCGGGAGATAGTAGAGTTACTGAGTTTGCCAGGGTACTTAAGCCGTAAAAAGGCAATTTACGACGATCGCATTCTTCGGAGAAATACGTCCAGTTGGACGAAAGTCAGAAAGCACGATCAAGCATAGTTCTTAGTAACGCCCACTTGTACCGAACGTCTAAACAACAACAACAACAATTTATTTATTTAAAGAAATATAAAGTTACAATACTTAATGTCCTGCAAATAGCTATAATGCTAATCTAGGCAGGAAAAGACTTTAAATAAAGACGTTATTAAATTACATAAGAAAAAAGAAAAGAAATACAGTAACATACAGAAAGAAACACCGTACATATAAGTTCAAGTACAGGGTATTTTGTTATTTGAAAAAGACTAAAATTACAACTGGAGGTATATATAACATATCAGGTTAACTTCGTAAAGTATTCTATTAAATAATTAACATTGAAATAATTATGTTCATTACGTAGAACATTAAGGAGTAGTGATTTAATTTTTTTTCGAAAATTAGATATGTTGAGAGTCTTAACAGAAAGTGGAATAGAATTCCCAATAAACACAGCAATTCTAGTTAAAGAGTTTATAATTTTTTCAGGTCCAGAGAATTTTACAGGAAAACACTCTTTTGCAGATAATAGCGTATTATAATGATGTTTTGTATTGATTTTCGCAAAATTATCGAGAAGAGGTTTAGGAGCTGTCTTAGCATGAACATCATACATTAAATAGCTTAACTGTTGAAAGAACAAAGACTGGAGCAAAAAGTGCATGATATAAATTCAAAAGAAGATGCTGTGGAATGTAATGCCTCATTTTAACAAATATTCCAACCGATCTAATTTTGTGACGGATAACGTCAATATGATGCTTCCATGGTAGTTCAGAATCAATCATTATACCCAAATATTTAACAAAGTCCTTCATCTTTAGAATTACTCGAGTATTTAAAGTTCGATTAAAAATCTTAATTTTAGGAATGAAAGGTATTCTTTTTTGGCGCGGACGAAAAATGACAGAAAAAAATGAAAATGAAAAATGACATTCACGTACTTTCTCAAGCTCATTGTTGACACTTCAAGAGCGCGTAAGTTGTCATTTGCATAGGTTAGACTTGTATCATCTGCGAAGAGATAAAAAGTGAATTCCTTGGAAGATTTGTGGATGTCATTAATATATAACAAAAATAGCAACGGTCCAAGTACAGAGCCTTGAGGCACTACACATACGAACGTTTCCGTCTCAGATATGCATTTGTCTATTTCAATCGTCTACATAACTCTTGTAATGTAACAAGAGGCCACTGTTCGTGGGCTTGACATAGACTTTGTTCTCCACATGTGAAGATCTGTTGAGGAGCTGGGTGCCCAGGAAGGGAGCATACCATGCCTTCTATCTCCATGGTGCATATAACGGAGGAGTGACACTGGTTGAGAGCCTCAAGAAGATTCTCCGCAGATGTTTTGTTTTGCGTAACGGTCAGTCTGTCATCAACAAATCGCCCGATTATGTGGGCATCTTGCCTTCCTGCTCCAATCTTTCTTCAATGTTACACAAACACATTAGCGAGTAAAGGATCAAGTTGGGATCCCATAGCGACACCGTCTGTTTGTTCCTGCAGCTGACCATTGAAAATAACAAGTTGATTTTTAGTTGCTGCTCTGAGAAGATCGACAAGGTCTTGTCTACTGAGATGAAGTTGGTACTTTTAATTGAACCAATTGTTCGTGAAAGCCTTATCACTGAGTAGCCGTTTGGTTTCCTCCAAAGGCACCTCGGTAAACAGGGAAGGAAACATCGTAGGAAACTAGGATATCACCGTTGTTGATTGACAGCTGCTGGATTTCATTCTTAAAGTCGAAAGCGTCAGTTATAGTGTACTGATTAGTGGAAAGTGGTTTGAGTTTTACATGAAGCCATTTTGCCAAGGCGTAGTTGTAAGTCTGTGTAGCTGATAATATAGGTCGCATAGCTAACACTTTCTCATGGGTCTTGGGTAGACCATAGAGATGAGCTAGTCTAGTGCCTGATGGACGGACAGAATCTGCAACTGGAGTGGGTAGAATTCGGCGCACGATTGACTCTAACTCTTTTCTTTCCGGAGAAGCGGATGATAGTGCTTGGGTGGTCTTCCGCTACTTGTCGGTCTCAACCAATCGAAATTTAGTGGCATCATTTGTGGACGCCTCAGCTAGTAGACGAAGGTATTCTTCCTTATCCATTACGACGACACAGGATCCTTCATTCTTTAACATTTTTATAGTTCTTAACATATTTTTACACCTTACACATATATATGCTAATTCTTTTAACTTTTTACCTACTTGAAAATGGCCGAAGATCGGTCGAAACGTTGTTTTTTATCCGTGATTTTACTGTGTTAAGTTTTAAAAACCCTTATTTATGATACGTTTACCTGTGCTGAGTACTGTCAAGTGCTTATTAGTAACAAATTCCGTTATATTGTAGCAACGTATCATTGAAATTAATGCAATTTCTTGCAGCTGACGGCAGTGGATCCTACCACTATTTTAGCATCATCTGTCGAAAATTGGGTGAGCAGGTGAGAACGCTGTAGCACAAGAGTTTGGTCAACCTTAAGTGAATTACACACACGTAAACTTTAGCCAAGGGTAAATTTCAGTTGAAGGAATTAAACCCCAAAAGTTGAATTTAGTCGGGCTCTCTTGTCACGTACGTGTACTGCTAAACAAAACGTATAAGAAGAAAAAAAAGTAAACTGACGAAAACCAACAATGGCTCTGTGTTGATTGCAGTAATCATTCTAATTGTTACAAAGCAATGATGCTATTGAGCAATAGCAGATTCGTTCTCCTGGACGTTAACTAGGTTTATCTGCTGTGAATTTATTGCTAAGTGCAGTTACTTAACCTTGACACAATGTTTCTGGTATCCATCCATGCTTAGGTTTTGACAGTAAAAATTGGAAATAGACCATCTCCAAAGAATCCTTATCCTGCAAGCTCTTCAGTGAAGATAAGGTGAGGTTGTGCTGTTAAACCGCTGAACAAAGAAAAAGTGCAGTCTTAGTGTGGAGTATTGTCGCAAAACTTCTGAAGTCACTCGATATTTTTTTTTCAGGTTTGCATGCATGGAACCTGCATCACTAACCATTGTTCCTGACATTAAACTGCCGACTGTTGAAGGGCGACAACTTTCTCCAGAAAACTGTGTCAACTCAAATAAAGAGGTACAATCGAAACTTAGAGTTTTTTGCTGAGGTTGTCTAATAGCGTTTATACATAGACCGAAAAAAATACAGCAGAGCTGTTGTGGTCGTGTTAAAACTAAAAATAAAGTCAAAACCATTAAAACAATCAGAAAAACTATGCACGGTAGAACTCAAAGCCTTAACTTTCTTTTGTAAAGCCGACTTTTTTTTTAAAAAAAGAGTGATATTAAACTCTTTATTAAAGAAGACTACACTCTTCATTCTTTTTATGGTTACTCTTTACTATTTATTCTTTCAATGTTATCACTCTTGTTTGACTATCCATAGAGTCTATCATAACAAAAAATATTGTTTCTTGCATCCCATTTTTGTTAGATCCACGTTCGAAACAACCAGCATTTAAATTTAATTGCCCACTTGCGTGACTCACTTGGGCGATCCTTTGACAATTTTACCTCACTAACTGTGGTGTGGACGACCAGTGATCGCTCTCTGGCGGAATTCGTTGACAAAACCAGTTCTGTGAAAATGATGTTTGTCACGTACAAGAAAGATGAAGACCTACGAAAAGCCATATGTAAGCAACACATTTTTTTCTGTACCGAAAAATGACCTCTCATGTAGAGTATTGTCGTCCTTTTGCAGACGTTCTTTTAGCACTTTAAATTGTTCTATCATCCCAAATGAATGGGACCCAGCCTACGGACAAGCCCTTTTTCTCGGCTCTCTTCTCTTGGCTTGGCAGAGATTGCTGAGAGATATTGCTTATAAGGTAAAAGCGAGCCTAAAGAATGCCTACTTTGGAGAGCAGATGAGAAGCAACTGGCAAGAGAATATAGCTGCCATCCGACATTACCTACGCCATTACCAACATCAACATCTGACAAAAACAGAAAAAAGTCATATAGTGGGTTGTTTGAAATTCATTTGTCATTGTTCATAACCTTGTTTGCTTGTTACCGGGGAAAAGGATTATGGATTGAACTTACTCACACTCATACTTACCACACGTAGAGGATTGCATCCTCAGACGTAGAAGGTTTCATTTAAAGCAATATGAATGATACTAATACTTTCATTTGTTTAGCGTATCAGACTGTAAGTTTGAGTGACAGGATGGGTGGAGTGGTTATTCAGGCATCTGTTGGAGGATATGAATGTGACACTCTCAGATGGTGTGGACAGGAATTGAAGGTTTGAATTTTAGTTTAGCAGTTGAAGAAGCTCTTGATAGAAAACACTCAGTGTTGTGGCTGGTAACTCAAGCATAAGCAAAAGAAAGTATTGCTGTAGTATTATAGTGTATGAACACGTGTGTTGCTGTACTATCTTGTTAACAAATTTCTTGCCTTGTTACATCAACACGAGCACACTGAGGGCCTGTTTACATGGAGGTGGGGGACTCCAGGTAGGTGAGGTAAAATGCGGCGGATCACCCCACCTATCATGTAAACGTGATCAAATTAAATGTGAGATTGTATGGACAGGCGGGTTACCCCACCTAAGCGGGTTACCTCACCTACCTGGGGTCCCCCACTTCCATGTAAACAGGCGTCAAGTCATGCAAGTCCTCTTTGTCACCCATGTGATATTTTTCTCTGATGGCAAAGCTATTTTTTTTTCTTTATCCAGCTTTTGCCAATACTAGAGATGGGTCTCCACAGGAGATCGATGATCCGAATGCTAAGCTGTTTTTTATCTGCTCACAGGAACCTGCGAATTTTGCACTCACTGGACGATTGAAGTTGTTGTTAGTGCCTGAGAGAAAACTTGTTCCACCGGCAGCGTCAATTCTGAATCACCCAGAGAATCAGGTACATTCATTTCGGTTGTCTAGGTAAAAGCACCGTTATTTAATTAACAATTAGATTCCATTCTGTCAGTTATGGATCACAGATGACGTCAAAATGTAAGAGATCAAGCATCCACGCTGGGTAGAAAACTGGTAAGTGTTAATGATATAATTAAAAGAAGTGTAGTCGGAAAAAGAAGATATGGAAGACGAGAGTGATCAAGTTTTAACGAAGAAATGGAAGTCATCCGAATCAACATGGCACGCCCGATATTAGAATCTGTGAAAGAACTCTCTGAAGGTTACTCCAATCGTACCTTAAATACAAGGACATAGGAAAAAGCAACAGTCACAAGGGTGCACATAGCAATTCGTGATTTAATGACACATAAAAATAATGTCAGTCTGGAACAGGATCCTTTTACCCTCCTTTGGATTACAAATTGCGTACTATTCTCAGCGGTGATTGCCTTTCTCCTCTGCAAAGGCTGGAGAAGGGGAAAAAATAATTTCCCAAGAGAACAGGAGAGGCTCAGAAATGGAAACGAAAGAAAGGTACGAGACCCAGCGCGTGAAATCAGGAAAAATCTGTCAACAGTTCAAGCAGAATTGGACAAAATAAGAACAAACGGGAAGTTAACAAAGAAAGGCATCAAGAACAGAAAAAGCTATTACGAGAATGAAGCATCATTTCTGCGGCAGATTTAGTTGATTAGATGGAGTACGAGAAATCCAATTTAAGAAAGCGTAAGAGGAGGTTTTTGAGATGGAAGTCTTGATAGGAGGCAAAGAGTTTAAATAAATAGTCTGAGTCGGACCCTGGCAGGCTGTACGCTGATTTTAAGAAAATCATCGCTGAGCGGGTGAGAAGAGAAGACAGGAACGTATTTGATAATATCGAGGTTTCTACGGAATACTGGAGGGCCCTCTGGGAAGGAAAAGGGAACTGGGAATCATGTGACACCCTGGCTCCATGAGGTTCACAAAACTATCAGTGATACTGTACCTGCACCGACAGCGACAAAGTTTGAGCTGGACCACACCCAAGCCGTGAAAGTGATCGCTAAGAAAAAGAACTAGAGCGCTCCCGGCCCAGACCGAATTGCCAATTATTGGTGGAAGAAAGCGGAACATCTTCATAAGGGTGTGGCATAATGTTTCCAATCTATTGGTCAAGCGAACCCTGCAGTTACATTATGGTTCACTGAGGGAAAGACCACCCTAATTCTCATGCCTGGGGAGTTCACAAGTGACAATCAACGACCAATTACGTACCTGAACACCCTGTACAAGTGGTTTACCGCCTGCTTACATGGGGATGCAGGGGGACCAGAGAGGGGCTAAGGAAAGGTGTAGCGGAACGTAGGAAATATTTGCTTATAGATTGCACGTCTGTCAGGACAGCCAAAAAGACTGAGCTCGTGATGGAATACACCGATAGTAGCGAAAACAAAACAAGGAGTGGAGGCATCTGACCAAATTACATTCAAGAGAGGTCTTCCCCGGAGTGATACCTACGTCCAAGGTTATTGACGCTAAACATTTAATTAAGCAAGGATCAGCAGAATCGAGCAACGATCCTCTGACAAATTCGTAGGGGTTATAGAGAATATCAAACAAGAAGATCACCTGGTGCTCAAAAGTGCAGCAAACGTTTTCATTCAGAGAATGAATGGGTTCTTGGGCTAAGGTAAACTTTGGGCAAAAATCAAAACTTTTTTCCTTTCTTCGTTTTGTCCAATACAGACTAAAGTTTTTGAGATTTAGGAATTGAACACGTTATTGTGGGCCAAA
>OZ037776.1:60414115-60424115 GCA_964035525.1 Porites cylindrica
GTTTCTTTTCAGGGCGTTTCACACGGAGTGACAGTTACATCACCCCATACTTGATACTTCTTCCTGCCCTTCCTCCTCCCCCCCCCCCCCCCCCCCTTCATACGTTAGTTCCCTTGGAGCATGCTTGCACACATATCTGTTCTGTACTGGTCTTGGCTTTGAGCAATTGTTCATATTAGCATTACATACATACTGTGGTCCATACTGTGTTTTTTGGCGATAGGTTTTTGCACCGTTACGTCTGGATCCAAGAGTTGTTGTGCTCATTCGCGGAGCCTCATTTCAGGTAATACAGTTTTAAGTTTTCTTTCTTTACCACTTTTGTTACGTTCATTCAAAAACGTGACGTTTTACTTGACTTTTGTTCGATCCGTCTTTTGATCTTATGAGGAGTCTGTGGATATTAAAAATTACCAAAAAACTACTAAAACAATCAATCTCTGTTTCTGAAAGTGACTGCTCAAATTTGGAGTGGAATTTGTGACTGCTCAAATTTGGAGTGGAATTTGTATTTGTAATTATCTAGGTACTATGAGAAAACATTTGATTCTGTGTGGCACGACTGACTTCTATGCAAGCTTGTTAGTGTCTGAAAGAACCCCTAAAACATTATACTTAAATTCAAATCGTGCCTTTAAAACTAAGTCGCCACAGTCTTAAGTAAAGTTTTAAGTATTATTAGTCTCGCTTGCGTAAGCAGCTGGACTCATAATCTCCAACGCGTTTTCGCCTCGGGGGGTAGTCCCTTATATAGGCCATATAGGCATGTGCCGCGCCAAAGGGTATGTTTTTAGCTGTTTTGGTCCGAAATAGGGTATCAATTTCGACCAGGGTATGGTTTGTGCACTCGTCTTGAATTGGGTTTATTTTTTTTAGAAGAATTAGCTACTTCTTCATCATTTGGAAATAAGACCATTTCCCTTTTAATGTTTACGCCAACTACCGTGTACGTGCCGTAACAGCTTGTCACGCGCTCCGGTCACGCGCCGGGCTCCAGGGCTTCAGGTCTGAAATAGGGTATCAAATTTTGATTACGTCTGAAACAGGGGAGAGAAAATCATAGATCTTGGTCTGAAATAGGGTAAGGGTTTCAAGAAGCGTGCCGGAGACTCCTCCCAATTTTTCTGGAAGTACCCCCCCCCCCCCCCCCTGGAATTTTTGGGACACAAAAGGTAGGTCATTGTGCCAGGCGTCCTTGCGGAGACCGTGGAAACTGGGGGCGCTTTCCATTTACTCAAAATTTCCGGAATTTCCGGTTCGGCGGTAAATGGAACACGTTTCGTCGGTTCGTCCCACTGGAAAATTCCCACAAAAAGTGGAAAATCTAAAAAGGTGGTCGCGTTTTCCCGGGTGGAATTTCCGAACGGAATCTCGTGTTCCATTTACGTTTCTCGTAGTTTGTAGCAGTTCCAGGTACACGGTCGGGCACCTCCACGTACCGGGATTTACGACCAAATGGAACAACTTTTTACCAATCGGAAATTCCACTTTTGCTACCACCGAAATTTCCGGTTTTTTTCCTAAATGGAAAGCGCCCTGGGACTAAGAATCTTTGCGTGATGGAAGCCACGCATGTTTTGCGAAGAAAAGCTTGGGAAAGATTTAATTTAGAGATTCTCCGAAACGTGTCGGTCCACGAATTCTGTCTTTTGAAAGCGTTGATTACTTTGGAGCAAGGGAACACTACTAAGTGGTCGAAAAAAGATAAGAAACTTAATTAGAAAAATTTCGATGGTCGGGTGTTTTAAACGTTCACTGTATGCAAATGAGTCTTGTGATGAGCATGCGATTTATTTTCGGCGATTCAAATGACGTGCCATGTAAATCACTTTTTCGATATCTGGCAATGATGTAATTACTCTGGAATCGAGGCCCTTGAATTTTCGTGTATCTATACACGCGTATAGGCTGCTACCGCAGAGGTATTTTTGGGCGTCGCTAACACGCGTACTAAATCAATTCAGAAACAAATAAAAAGTATCGACGAGGTTGCAGTTTAAGTCCTCTGCTCTTTAACCTATATGTTAGTAACTGAGCGTTTTCGTTCAATAATATTTTATCTGATCCGTTTCTGCTACAAAATAGCACCAAAGTCAACTCCCTTTTTTCTGCAAAGGACCCAATCACGATAATATTACAAAATTTGCGTAATCACTTACTCTTCTTGTAGTAACTCCTGGATGCTTAAAACCAAGAAAATGATTTTTCAAAGATGCGCTAAAATGTTATATGTCTTTCACATAGGTAATGAAATAATAGATATGTACAAGACTTGCATCCCTTCTTCTGGAAATTTTACGCTTCCGCTTGAACACCTGTACTTAATGCGGTGTTATTTAGTTTAAGACGCCACGCTGATTTTAGTGAGCTGAACCTTCTTTTGCATGTAAAGGGTTTGATACAATGCTTCAACCAATGTAACCTACAACAGTGAAGTTTGGGGTGCTTCTGTAAAATCAGATTTGAAGTTGTGGGACAGCTCCGAAATTGAAAAAGGAAACACGTTTACTATTCTGTAAACGCCATGCTCCTTGCAGAGCTAAACTTTGAAGATTCCCTCTGATCCTTGACATAAAATAAAAAAAGGTGCTTTTAAATTACTTAAGTTACCTCCAACAAAAAGATGAAGATACTTTTAATTAGTCTTTTGACCTTCATTAAATAGTTTACTCACCTGTCTTATGACGATGACTGACCACTATAATTTTTCTGACTATAATTGGCCAATTTCGAATTATCAAAATTAATACTCGGCTCCAAGGCTGACGAAAATAAAACAAAAGAAATGAATTATTAATTTATGGATCTCAGTGTCATTTCCTTTGTTCAAACATTCAATATATTTCATTCATGTCATCTTGTTTCAAATGGAGACAAACTTGTATTCGGGATATTTACTCCTACTGTATGAACAGTGGAAAATAATCAACGATTGGTTTCATTTTATGTTATTTTAAATTATTTTAATTAGTAATGGTAACAGGACTGAGTGGAGTCCAGTTCGGTCTGTAATCAAACGAGTGATTAACAAAATCGGACGACCGCGTAGCGGGAGTCCGATTTGTTTAATCACGAGTATAATTACAGACCGAATTGGACGACACGAAGTTCTGTTACCAATTAATCGTAACTTTAACAAAATTTGTGATATAATAGGCTATTTTTTAAATCAAAACACAAGAAATTCGAAATTTTGTTTTGCTGGCAGTGAAAAAAAAAAGCCATTTAAGCGCGCGCGTGATGGCGCGTACTGTCCTATTAACTGTCCAATTAGGGCTGAAATCAGGGCAGTTGATAGCCAATCAGATTTGACAATTTTGTTATAGTTATGATTAATAAAAGAATCAACAATTGGATATAAGTAGCTTTTAACAATACTTATTTCTTTCTTATGGTCATGCAAATAAAAAGTATTGTTGTTGTTGTTGTTGTTGTTATGTGTTTTTATTACTTTGTTCTGTAACATCCCAAATATTATGAGCGGCAAACTTGAAAGTTATTATGAACGCAGGAGGCCCTGCTTTATTTTTGTGGAAAGCTGCTGGGCATAGGAAAGTGTCGTTATCACTTATGATCTTTTTTCTCATTCCATCATGGAAGTGATAGGGTACATGTCTTTCAATTCAGTTACCTTGCCGGCG
The DNA here is from genome assembly GCA_964035525.1 of Porites cylindrica. NCBI lineage: Eukaryota > Metazoa > Cnidaria > Anthozoa > Scleractinia > Poritidae > Porites > Porites cylindrica. The sequence goes on from OZ037776.1 coordinate 60,417,757, forward strand.
TTATTACTTGTCAGGTCCGGAGCACAGGTGGTCCAAGTCCACAAACAGCAACCTTGTTTAACGTCGTTAACGAAACTGTGGCATCTGTCAGTAGCGTGGGACTCGTTAAAGCCCTGCACCTTGGTACGACTAATCTGACTGGATTGGTTCAGGCTGCTGATGCTGCTAAAGGCCAAACATTGTTTTACTCCAAGGTGATTTAGTCTCAAGCGATAGAACAATAGTTACTTGTCTCCATTAAAAGGACATGGTGCCCTTGTAGGTAATTTGTAATAATAATGTTCCTCAGAGCCGTTTGAAAGACAGTTTAATTTTTTGTTCTATGTCTTTCCCTTATTTTTTCGTAATTTCCTTTCTAACCTTCATGGAGCGTTGACTTGTTATTAGATTTGTGATGCTCTTGGATTTTATCCAAACGCCAAAGTAAGGATTTTGCGAACAAGGGATGGTTTGATTAAAACGTCTTTCTCACCGCTTAGTTGAAATGTTAATGATAATAACGTTTTTGAGATATTATTATATGTCTTTTTCTCCTGTTCCTAGGATGTTATCATTGTTCACGTTGTACAACTCAAAGGAGTAAAAATTAACGTGGCCTCCACTAACTTGGTTACTGAGACAAAGGTATTTATCAGCTTGAACTGAGTTGTACAGCAATGTTGTGACATCTTTAACTTAATTTTGTTCATCTAGGTGTACCAAACAAACATTTGATAACTTTAGCATACGATATTTGATATAATGTTATCTAGCAATTAGCATGAACTAATTTGTGAATAATCCGTACATCTCGTAATATGTGGTCGAGCTAGTTGTTCGTAGGTCGATTAGCGCTAACCCGGGGTCAAACTCTAATCCAAGTTTCATTTTTTTTTTTGTTGAAAAGCATTTTTATTTCATCAAATTGTAGACAAAAAAAATCAAACTGAATTTGCTTTTTAAGCTTTCATTTTTGAATTTCAATTTCGCACTAACCCTGGGTTACCTTAACCCAGCTTTGAACAACCCGGTCCAGGCAGCGAACAGCTTTTAACAGTCATCGAAAAGTGGTATGACACCCAAGGTGAGATGTCGTGAATCCTTGCCAAACTTCAAGCGTCTACTCGTTACGGTAATTCATCGAAAACTTCAGGTAGCATTCTAACAATTTCCAAACTTAAACGAACAACAGTTTCCGGGGTTTTTGAAAAGCAGTAGTGGATTCACATCCATTCAAGTTATTAGTTTGCTTTCTCCGTTCTTTCTTCTCAGTTTTAGAGAAAAGTCTTCTCTCCTTTTTGTCGTTTTCTTTTTGGACAGGTAAGCATTTATGCGTCTGGCTTGAGTGATGAGACTCCATTCACCTTTGCCAATGCTATGCCTGGGTTGAAGTTCCGCTGGAGTTCATCCAATCCGGATGTGTGTCAAGTCAAGTCTGTGTACGCTCTGGTAAATTACCCTACAACTTGTATCATATTACTAGTATTGAAACTAAACCCTTTTTATTTATTACTCGTGTTACGTGGCCAAAACACTTGCGCCAAATAAAATTAAGTGCTTATGAAAAAAGGAACTCTGTTTTATTGTTCTGTTTTCTGACCATTTTGCCATTTACATTAAATATACACACAGAATTTAGAAAGATGAGGTACGAGAGCCTATGGAAGCCAATCAGGCTTATAATAATATATGACTTAATTACTTAAATGAAACACGGGCATAGGCAAGACAATTTAACCAAACCCACATACAATTTCTTTACAACTTAGAAAATAATCATTAAATAGGATAAAAATAGTTAAGGCTGAACGTGCAAGTGCTTCCCTGGGTGCCAGAGGCTTTTCATGCGCGGTTTCCGGTTTTTCCGCGCGAAGCTCCCCGTCGCACGCGAGAAAAAACCTCTGATACCCAGGGTATGCAAGTGCAGAAAAGAAAACGAAAAAGTGAGACGAAATAATGCAAAAATACGAGGGAAAAGAAGCGAAAAAGTACACGCAAGCATTAAGAGTTAACTATGCTTATATCAAGAAAACTGACCCTAGTTTAGAAGTGAACACAGCAATACTAGAGGTATTCTGAATTTCAGAGCTAAAGGCATTAAATATTTGGGCCCTTGAAAACCATGTGAAAATTTCCTTAAATTTATCCTACAGTGGCTAACTAGTGTGCGTCACAGTTAAATAAAAACATGTCATTAAAACTATTGGGAAGAAGGCCGTTTTTGTAAAGACACGTAACTTTACCTATACGAAGTTTGATTATATCTTCAAATTTTAGAATTCGTAAGGTCACAAAATAGGATTGGTATCTGCATCAAAAGTACTCCTGGAAATTATTCTGATAACTGGTTTTTGGAAGGTAATCAAACGTTTAAAATTTGACTGATAAGTTGAGCCCTAAACACTCGCACAGTAATGTAATTACAGAGAAACTACTCTACATAACCGTGCAACTTATGACTTTCCCTAGCAAAACCAGCTGAACTAATACATCAAGTGTCAGGGCAAACAGTCGAACAGGACTGTAGACGCAACGCTGAGAAAAACGGCTGCGTGTGAGATTAAATAAATTAATCTGAACAGTATTCATTTCATTCTAAGGTTCAGAAGTTTTAACAAATGTTTTACTTAAAGTTGACCTCTGTAATTGTCTCTGTTGTTGTTTTTCTCTTGATTTTTTGTTTTCTTTTTTTGTCTATGACTGAAGAGTGGCGTGGCTGTTGAAAGTGAGAAAGACTTTCGAGTGGACCTGCACTGCACTAATCCAGGCCAAACGACTGTTACACTCAGGTTGGAGATAACTGACCACAGATATCAACAGGCTTACTCACAGGCCTTGTTTCGAGATGATGTTACATTTGACGTAAGAAACCCAAATTCCTTTTTCATACTATTCACAAATTCATTCATCTACCCATCCACAGTTGTGCAAAAATTGATTTTGCGCTAGGGCAAGTCTCTGAGTCACTGATTTTGTCTGAGTTATTAACCCCCGGGTAGATAATTCCTCTTATTATGAAGTTAAATGAAATTTAACGCAGAGAACAACAAGGAGCAGTGTGGTGGCGCAGCGCAGTCAGCCTTGCTTGTATCAGCTCCATGTGCTTAGTGCGATGCTTTCATGGTGGTCACTCGCTTTGTTTAGCCTTTGGATCGTGCCTTTTTGCCCCTCCCCTTCCCTCCCCTTCCCTCCCCTACAGAGAGGAGAAGTTGTACGTCACGTTGCCATGGTAGCAAAATTTTTGGATGATCAAAGCGGAAACGACACTTAAAAGTGAATTCGCACAGCTTCAAACTTCATCGATCTTATTCAATTTCATTTAATTTGGCAAATGTTGGCAAAATTCTCTAGGTTTGAATCCGAAAGTACCGTATCTAAGTTTAGGAGAGGAAAAAGACAACTTTTGTGTTGTGTTCACCTACTCCATAAAGCAAGCATGTGAAATTGGGAATTTTCCGGTCGCATGGGCGCATCGACGGCAAAAAAATGTGCAAAATAGCTTGATGCACGTGTAAATTTGCTGTTTTGTCAATAAAAACCTTTTACTTTTTTGCCGTTCCGTCGCCGTCGTCGTTGGTTTTGTTGTCATCCAGAAATAGTGCTACCATGGTGACGTGACGTCATACTTCTCTCTATTTTCCACTGATATATCAGTGTGATAGGTGCCTGGTTCCATTGGCTTAGTAATGGCTGGAAGGCACGGGTTTACCAGCCGTGGGGGCGTAACTCTGTCCAGTTGCTGGCTTTGCCAAAAGTGGAAGCTTCTGGACATCTCGGGCACCCACCTCCATTGAACGTCGCTGTTGTTAACGGCTGATTTTTAGAAGATGAACAAGTTTTAAAGACAAAAAATTCCCAGAAAACAATTAGGGAAGAATTTCAGACGATTGTTTTGTTATAAAACAATAACTGCAGTATTAAGTGTTCTTGGGTCTACGAGACATTGCGACATTTCATTTTGTCGTTGGTAAAGACAAGGAAATCTAACTTGCATCTCAATATTTTGTCGATGACGTCTTTAGGTGTATCAAAGACTTCAGCTGATCTTTCCTATAACTGGTTTTATGTTGCTACCTCACAACGTGAACACGAGACTTAAAACTAACAGGTTTGTAAAATCTGTTTACTTGTCTATATTACTAATAGATCAAGTACATATTAGTGAAAAGACTGTTGTATTCTTCCGCATTATCGAAAACATACTCCAGCGAGGTCTTTCTACTGAACCGGTTTCGGTCGAATGATATCCTGGTTTATAGGTGCATTATATTTTTTGACGTCGGAGTTTATGTCACCTGCTTTATTCAAACTTGTCCCGGGTGTTTAATGTCTGGAAGTTGATTAATATGTCATCTTTCTCCCATGCAATAAGTCTTCTATTTTTTTCTCAAGACTTGTGTTACACCAATAATCATTCTACTCCTTCAACTTAAACCTGATTATAATACTCTTTTTAGGGATGGGTCGGCAAGAATTACGTACGAGCTTATCACAGACTGTTCTCAACGTACAGTGGCGTCCAACAGTCCAGCGGTGGTGTCAGTCAATCGAGGAGGTCAACTGTCCACTTCATCAGTGTCTGGAACAGGTGTTGTGTTGGTGACTATCCATGAAGAGTTTGGCATCAATCAAACTGCCGTTGTGCATGTGGAGGTACATCAACCCCTATTGTTTCCAGAGCCAGTTGCTCTTGTGGTTAGCATAATGGTGTCAATAGGCATGGAAACGAGAAATATTGCCCTTTTAAATCTTTCGCAACCGTGGCTTGTTTGACAGAACTTTGAACTTTCTTTCATCTTTATTTAGGGAACATCTGTAAAATCCCTTTTTCAATACTTAATCCACTTGAAACGGTGGTTTGAATGCGGTTTTCTTTTTACTAACATTAGGTTCTGAGCCTGCTTTCGCTTGTGTTGATTAAGAGGCCAGAACGCTTCTAAGTTTATTCGTTATAGTACAAGCTTTCTACATACATTTTAAAACCATTGTGTCCTTCTAACAAAGAAGTTGAAAACAATTTCATCCAGGTGAGACTAAGCTTACACAGCTGATTTATGGCTTCCATGTCCAGCGCGGCCGAACTGATGTATAAAACCCGAAAGGAACTCTTTTCAGTTGGGGGTTTTAACCAAGATATGTACATGAACTTTGTCGAAAATCGACTTCCTGATAAACATCTAGTTGATTTTCGTCATCGGTTGTGCTTCGTAAACAAAATAACGGAGCTCACAAGGGTAACAGATAGAACAAAGAGCTTACTTAACGTTATTCTTGTCAGTCACGCAGAACGCTACATAACTTCGGGTAATCTGCAACTTGGTTTAAGCGATCATGATCGGGTCTTTGTTGTTAGGAAAAGTAAACTTCCACGCCCAAAGCCACGCTTAATTGAATATCGCAGCATGAAGAACTTTGACAATGCGGAATTCTTGACCGAGTTAAAAAACGCCCCTGGGGCACGACGCATGCGCCGGTCAAGAAAAAATGGGTGCGCAGTGATCAATTACCCTGGATCTCAACTGAAATTCAGCACGAAATTGTCCGGCGCAATTGGCTGTTTAAACGCTACAGGAAGAACCCAACTAACAATCTCTGGGTTGCGTATAAGCAACAGCGTAAATAGAATACTGTATTCCCCTCCTGTTAGGGGTGAGGAAAGTCCAGGCCAATAAAATTGAAGACGCGAATCATTATTTATTAAGGACACGGGAAATCATTGTCTTACAAAGAACTCTTAAATATATGTAAGTTGGACACTTTAGAGTGTAGGAAAAAGCAGCAATCTCTGATCCTATTATTTAAATGCATTAGGAATATAAGGCCGAAATACATTGAGACTTTTTTAGCATAAGAGAGACGTCTTACGGTTTAAGAGGAAATGGAAATCTTTGCGTTCCCAAAGGTAATCTTAACTTTATGAGGAACTCTTTTACTTACAAGTGCGCTCAGCTATGGAATATACTTCCGGAAGATGTCAAGCTGGCCAATGATGTTAATATTTTTAAGTCTAAGCTAGGATCAATTTAGTTTTAATTTGTAAATTCTTAAAATTTTTTGTAGTTTTTATAATTTTTTATGTTCATGTGTACATAGATTATAGATTACATTTTTTTACTAGATATTATTATTATTATTATTATTATTATTGTAGATTTAATGCGCGTTCATGTTTTAGACGAGAACGTAGTTAAATAAATTGTTGTTATTGTTGTTGTTATTGTTATTGTACACATAAAATAATATTATGTATAATAAAAGGAAAGGCTTGTTAAAGAATACTCACTTGCTGTCCGGCGTTAACACCATTTGTAGGTCAAAGCAGTGTCATCACTATCCATCACATGTCAGTCTCCTCCTGTCAGAGCAAACTCAGACGAGTT
>OZ037776.1:60431615-60439115 GCA_964035525.1 Porites cylindrica
ATCCTAAGGTTGTCCAGGAGTGCTATTGAATTGCAAACAGTGTCGTAAAAATGTTAATGAATAGTGTTTGCACTTTAATGTATGTCAGTTGTTCCTATTGACTTTCAAGATGGTATTAATGACTTTGATGTTGGCCTTAATGAAAGTATGTTTCTCTCTTTTGTAAGCCCAATGACGCATATGAATGCCCAAAAGTGTTAATGAATGTTGATTAAAATGCAAAAATCGTAATTGAAACTGATTTATGCGCAAATGTTCGTATTTTCGCGCTAATGAATGTATCTTCGCACTATTGGTCGCCGTTTCACGCAAAAGACTGCGTATTTTCTCGTAATGAACAGCAAAAGGTGCAGTGGAATATCTCCATTTTTTACTATCTTGTATTATTGTCAAGGTTAGACGATAACATGGGGGAAAGTAATCTTTGTAGTCATTTTATTTGTACAGAAGTATATAACCCTGAAGCGACTAAACCTAACCTTATCTGTTTAGAACCATGCTGAGGATTTTTAGCCGACGTAGCCGTCTAGTCAGAAGCACGGAATTTTTTTTTGCCCAAGTATAATCAGAGAATTCAAGGCTAAAAACTTGGAGCTTGTTACGCTTATACGTGTATTTCTACGACCGAAAGAAATCGTTCCGTGGCATAAAAGATAAAGTAATTTTGCTGCTATAAAATGCAACCCTGGGAACACATAAAGAGCCACAATGTTAAACGGTATGGCTTGAAAACTTCGACCAGCGACGAAGTAAGATAAGGCTGTTTACATTTCTTCACTATATCGCAAAGCCTCTCGCCGAAATCAGCAAAATTCGTCTGCAGTCTGTTTGACCTCAAGCTACTAGCTGCAAACCTATCTACCAGTTATCTGTAACTTCTGTTCTCATTCAGTAAAACCAGCATGGTGACTTCAAACAAAATGATATGGCAAGCTTTGCAGAAGCGTTGTACAAGGCGACGAAGTTGGAACGGAATCTTTTTTTTTTTCGGAGTGTAGAATTTTGAATTCTTTCAGAACTGTACACGAACCAATTACATGAGTATGGCAGTTTTGATTAGACTTGTGACGTGTAAAGGCTTGTTTTCCTTTTGGGGACAAAGAAAAGTTTTAAGCTGCAAAATTTACCTTCGGGGAGTTCGACCTTGTTTCCTTCACGGCGAAGCCCTTGTCCTTTTCTGAACTGCGACCAAGTCAGCAAAGTTTTTAAAGAATTTTCGGGTACATTTTACACATTATGCTCTTGGAAAGTACATTATTGAAAGGAGATTTATGTATCTGTAAATGTTTCATAGACGTTTTATAGGTTTTTGATAGAGTTTTAAAGAAAAATTGGGAAATGTGCCCGATTTGAGACAGATTTAGTGGCAATTTTTGCCATGTGCTCAGCCGATTTTACTTTTGTGAACGGAGCCACGATACAGTCAGTGTTACGTGATTGCTTTCAAAGGTAAACTTATGGGTTTTCGATTAAAATTTTTCAAGAAACAATTTGTCTGTCTATTGTTTTCTGTTTGTTTATTTATAAAATTAGTTGAAAACATCATCGTGAGACAGCATCTATGCAAGCAACTTGCATTTCATTCTTCTTATTACACGCATCACTTCTGCGAAGATGTCAGCGAATTTTATACAATTTTTACTTTCGAGTTCAGTGGCTAGTTTATGAGAAAATATGTTACTAGTTATTCTAGATAGATAGAAAGTAATTTTTTTAAGGTTATTTGCGCTAATGGTCACCCAAAAACCCGTTTTTGAAGTGACAACTTCAAGAAATCGCTTCTCGCACGGTGCATGTCATGAGTAGTCGACTTTGTCCTGTTCGGAGGAAGTCAATCCTGGTCATTTGGGTCTGAATAATATTCCGTTTTTCGTCAAATAATTAACCTCGTAAAACAGTAGTTGCCTTTTGCAGTGCATCATGTAGATCTCGATACAAGTTTTGCCAAGCACTTGCGCGATAATCTCGCTTATCAGTAATTCCATATTGGGAAGTAAATTTTGATTGATTCCCTAAAAATCCGCGGCATTGGGACAGAGTTATACGCGTGGCGGTTGTATGCTTCTGATTTGTATTAACCTACATTTGATGGCATTGTCTGATATCCTGTTGGAATTTGCTATCCTATGACGGTTTGTTAAGCAGTGGAAGTTAGAAACTACTTCTTTTTAGTTTGTCTCAACGTCTGATATTCTCTACACCACCAGTTTTTTTCCTTTTAAAGAAACTTTACAGACCCAAACGATCTCATTAGTTAGTCATCTGATACACCTGGGTTCAAAGCAATGGCCGAAACATTTTGGTCAGGTATTTTTTGGTACGAATTAAAATTTAACGAGTTTATATGTAAGTATAAACTTTTTTATCATTTGTAGTTCTTTTCACTCATAACACCAAATGAGATGTCCGTATACCTTAGTTCAATTATCAATATCAAGGTGGAAATTTATCAGGAAAGGCATTCCGTATAATTTGTCTCTAATACTCCAATTGAAAATTCGTATTTTTTTGGCACAACCTTTATTTCCGTCAGAAATTTCAGGCTTTCCTGTTTCACACCTGAAAAGCGACAAAATTTCACTCATCGAGTCACGCCTGCAAAACGTAACTCAAAAGGGCCTCAAACGGTCCATCGTCATTTTTTCGTACTAACAGGAATTGTTCTCCAATTTAAGGTGTTGGAGGTGTGTGGTCTTCTTCAAATAGCCGAGTGATCAACATCAACTCGACAACTGGCGTCGCTGTGGCAACAGCGGCAGGAACAGCTATTATTTATTACAGGATCCCAGAACTTTATTCTGCGCAGACGGAAGTCAAAGTCGAGAGTTTGACTTATATCCGTGTCATCCCAGATGACTCTTTGATTATCACAACCGTCCAACGTCATGATGGCCGAGGTTTTGTCATTCCCGTCAGTTTGGGTCAGGATACGCTTTCTGTAGAGGAGACATCCAAAACTTCTGGCCTTCCCGATGGAATACTGCTATATGAAGGCTTGGGAGCTCAGTATTCTATTCCTGTCCACTGCATTCTTAACTCGGACTATGGTAATAACTTCTTTGGGGACATAAACTTCTACGATCCGTACGACGTTTTTGAAGTCAAGCCTGGTCTATTTAATGGCAAACTGATGTGTTACTTGATTCCAAGAATTTTGACAGCAGATGTCGAGCATGCTGTAATTATGAGCGAGGCGAAGCTCAGCCTTACTGTTAAGGTGTTTGATGAGATTCACGGACGCAGCATCTCATCAGAGGCTACAAGCCTGCCATTTTTACCTCCCTTCCAGCTCGGGGATACTGAACTGGAGTTAACAGCTGACACAAGAAAAACGACTATCACTGTCGTAGGCACTGCTGAGCAGCTAAATAACCTAGAGGTAAGAGATTTCCTGTTACTTTTGAATAAAAAGAACATGGAGTAAATAGACCGGTTAAAATATTTCACTCCCAGAGTCATTCCTTCATATTTGTTACGTGATTTTTAAGTCTTAAGCTCATATCAAACCTCATAGCTCAATTACTCAATTGGAAGCTGCAACTGCTTCTCACTTGGCTTTGGTAAAATGTTTATAATACAGTCAACTCCCTTTATAGCGGACACTGTAGGGACCTTAAGTTAGTGTCCTCTGTAGCGAGAGTCCTTAATAGCGGGAGTTTATTTGAGTCAAATGTCTGTAATTTATTTTTGCCCGGAATTTATCTGCTGTCCGTATTATCGAGGTGTCCGTTATAGCGGGGTGTCCGCAAGGCGAGAGTTGACTGTATAAGAACCCAGTGATTTGAGAACTTACAGGTTTAAATTTGGCATTAAGTACCCCAAAATATAAGAACCTGTTCAGCCTGGAAAAGAAAAATACGTTCTTATACAAAAAAATCATCGTCAATGATCTTCAAAATTCTGGTTTTTAATTGTGTGAGAAACTTCTGACAAAAAGTTATTGTGTATATGTTTTCTTTGATTTACGTTTGTTTGGATTTTCACAAGAAATCTGTTTTCCATAAACCGTTATGTATCAGTAGCACAATTTTTCTGCCAATGGCTACACTACGACAACCTCTGAAAAATAACAACCTATTAAGAACCTAATTAGTCGGAATTGTGAAGAACTACCCTATAATATAAGAACCTGTTCAGCATGACCCCAAAAATTCTAGGTTCTTATACGTAGGCTTTTACTGTATTTGGACTTTCTAATGTGGTGAACTGTAGCTGAAGATGACTAATCAGTACAGCACCTGTGGTTTCGTTTGTTTTAAAAAATATTCCATATTAATTGAGGGATACTGAATTTTCGATGTTTGCGTAATTTTGTTTTTAATTTCCCAGTTTTAGAGCTTACCGGTTTATAAAGTAATTTTAGGATCATCATTTCATTTTTCTTTTTTCACCAGGTAAGGTCCCAGGACTCATCACTAGTAGACCTCTCATACCTATCTCGTACGGGAGACAGACGAGTAGAATACGCGATAGAAGTGATAGGACAAAATCCCAAATCATTTAAGAAATTATGGGTGGAATTTAAAAGCAAGCTAACGGGCCAGCGAGCGTTAGTGTACGTCTCCTACTCTGCCCCTTATGGAGGTGCCGTCCCGATTTTGTTGCCAGGTGGAGGAGAAAGCGGACAACAGTGTCCGACAGCCACAGGAACACCAACCGACAGGAGTTTTCAAGGTTTCCTTCTAACGCTACTTGGCCACACAAGTGCTTGGATCATTGGGTTCTCCCTCTTTATTGGCTTGCTCATTCTTGTATTGATCTTGTGCTGCACACCAAGGCACAGGGATGTTGGTCCAGGTGGTGTTACGACGAGTCCTGTTTCAAGCGCCTACGGTGGTACCCCATTTCGTGGGAGCTCATACGGCCAGGAACCATATCGTGAATCCCCTGCGGGAACCTATTCTGCTGGAAGACGCCCCTATGTTTTTTCACCAGGGGCAGGTGATATATCATCAGGACGATCTATCCCCGAGGAAAACGATGATACTCGACGAGAGCGTCTTGCGACGTACAGGCGTACCCATACTACCAGCCGGATACTACCCATACTACCAGATCGCGTATCTCCGAGGAAATCTCCTGGTCTTTTCAGTGTTACCCAGTAACACAGTGGAAGTTATTTGTTTTAGGGTTAGGGTTTTGATATAAAGAAGGATTAACGTGGTGTGATATTTTCCATTGATGGCAATCTCAGTTTAATAAGACATCTTTGGTCATTTCCGTGCTCCTTAGATTTTATGAGAAAGGAGCTTTCTCGCTTGTTCGCGTGCGATAACCGGATGTATTGGCAAGAAAAACTACTGTAAGCTCTTGCTGCTTGTGGACGCATGTCTTCCTTTCATAGTCTTGTATGACAAGCAAGTCAGTAATTTCTTTTTGTCACGTCAAAGCAGAAGTGGCGTTTACCGAGTTGTTTTGCTTAGATGTACTGTGTCCATTATGGGTTTACGGTCCATGCATCACCTCACTTTAAGAGGAATATCAATGCGTTTCTCTCGTAGGCTATAATATTTGAATTACATTTTCGGCCCCCCTGATTCGCCAACATATTTATTTATTCACCAGGCTTAAAATTCACCACCTCTTCAACTAAGGAAATGCCACCTATTGACATTTCAATTGCAACAGTACGTGAACATTTAGGTCGCAGGTTCAGCTGGCTCTGGGAAAACTAGTTATTTTTTCCCAAGTCGGCTGTGTTTTTGACAGAAACCCATCATTCTACATTGTCTATGCGGTAAGAGTTATAATTAATACTAACCATGACTACAAAAATCGTTTTGTTCTAATCTACTGAATATGGTACACTAGCACTGCAAATAGCGTGTGATCATTGCTTTCTTTTTCTCGTCGTTTACTAAACCAACAATTCGTATTTCTGGATACAATTTGAATTATTGTTGAAAGTAAAAAAGAACACATTCACAAGTTAACCCCTCCTTCCTACAACCCTTCTAAAGTCGAACATTTAGTCATGCAATCTCTTGTTCAATTCCAGTGAATCTCTTTGGCAGATATTTTCAATAGCACTTTTCACTTTCTGCATCGTGTGGGATGAAATCTGAAGCCTGTCTTGAATGTTCGACTTTGGGTTGTCTAAGGAGTGAAGGGACCACTGTGAGAAGTATTTGCCGTCATTGTACTATTTCTTTTGAAACATTAAATCGCTGCCTCAGAAAGCTCAGTTCGGATGTACCTCGTACGTTAGCTCTTGGACTTGATTTTAATGAACTTACAACAAATGGAAAAGCTTTCACTCTTGTGCGATATTCTAATAACAAAAACAACCTTATTGTCGGTCTTTTGTAGTAGGTTTGTCTCGATAAAATATACGTGGTAAGATGAGTTTCGTCCTTTTCATTAGTGCTGATATTGTGCTTCTGCTCTTCAACACTGCTCCTATGTACAATAAGAATTCCTATTGGCGGTGAACAATAAATTTAAAAATTGGGAAGAAGTTAAATGCCTAATTCCTACAACTATTTAGTTGTTGGGTTGTTGGGACTAATAATAATAATAATTATTATTATTATTATTATTATTATTATTTTTATTATTATTATTGTTATTTTTAAAAAAATGTATAACGCGTCTTTTCCATGTAATATGATCAAAAGCGCGTAACAACTGATGCTTTAAACATTAAAAGAAAATAAAAGCTAAAATAAACATAATAATTAAAGCTAAAAAAGTAAACAACGCTAAAAATTTAAATAAAAACACTAAATATACAATACAATACAAATTTTATTGTCAACTCCCCATGGGGGCTTTTCAGAGACAAGTATTAATAGTACAGATAATCAAAAAAAGAAAAAAAAAGTATCACAAATTGATTATCAATAAACTATTAAGAAACTATTTACATATAAATTTATGACATTAAAAATTGATTTCATTTTACGTTTGAAAATGATAAGAGATTCACTTAATTTAAAATGGGGTTTTAACGCATTCCACCATGTTACAGTTCTGTAATAAAAAGATCTCTGTCCCGACTTGGTTTTAAAACGCGGTATATTAAGCTGGGAAGATGATCTGGTCGTCCGACCACTGATATTCCCTCTGGAGATAAAATTTGAACTGAGGTAGTTTGGTACCTGACCTGTCATGGATTTAAAGGCCAAGATGGCGTCTCTTAAATACAGGTGGGACTTAACTGGTATAAATCTCAGGTCTTTCAGGGCTGGAGATACGTGATCAAACTTCCTTGTCCCAGAAAATGTGCGAGCAGCGAAATTCTGTACTCCTTGTAGTTAGCGTATATTGCTGGCAGAAGTATTCGACCAGACGGACGAGCAGTAATACAACTTAGTAAACACGAGAGAATTAATTATTGTAACAAGTATGTATTTTCTAAATATATGTTTAACTCGGCTAATTTGCCATAAGGCAGACATACAAGATGATGCTGTTTTAATTATGTGGTCGTTGAATGAGAGTTTACTATCAAACACTACACCCAGGTCCTTAACAGAGTCGACGGGTAAAAGTTCTTTA
>OZ037776.1:60449115-60481615 GCA_964035525.1 Porites cylindrica
GTCAGACTCCTTTGTTATATGTCTTTGTGGACTGGACGATACACAACGTTCAATAGCATTCCTATCATTTAGATCATATTAACCAATAAAAAAAGTTGCATTACCTCATTCTGTCACAATTTGCCAACAAAGAACAAAGGATTGTGCACCATCAGGGAGCTCTCAACATAAACTTCAGCACCGTTCTTTTTTTCATCGATGTCTAGTCTCCCCTACCAATGGAAAAACCTATACCATACCTAGGCTCAACTAGCCAAGAATTAATTCCATAGCCTACAATTACCAACTAGGAAACAGAACACCAAAGAACTAGGATGCCTTCAGCAAACGTTTAATGACAATACTAAAATAATTAATTATTCAGTTAATATTCTCTTTTTTCCTTTAAATACGTTACTATATTCTACCTTGAATTCTCCACTGAAAATACATAATTTCAATAATATTTGATTCTTCAAGTGACAATGCATAAATATCAAATATATTTTAAACCAATAAAAATAACATTCTGTAGCTGTTAAAATCAACGTAATTCATATTAATAGTTCTTCTCTTGAAATCAAACAATGGTGTAATTCAAGTAATATCACATCATCTGGATAAACTAAAAACTTAAAACTGTCTTCATTGGCAATTCAACAAAAGCCTTTTTGCCTTTTCATTAATAACTTCCCAAGGAACCACACCCTCTGGTTGGGTCATATAAAAAACTATGTCTTCAGACAGACACGTTGGCATCTTGACGATCCTTGGAAGGAAAACATCCTTGTTATAAAAATATGACAAAACTGTGTTATGACTATTAATAAGCCTTGAGTACAACTTATTTAGGATAAAGACATCGTCCTGTTGACCGAGTAAAACCTTGTGAAATCTTAGAAAGGAAATTAGGTGTTAACCCACTCCCTTAGCTGCCTCACATGCCCTAATTCGGCCAGTCTACTAAGGCGCATATTCACATGGTTACGTATTACTGTTAGGAACATCTCTTCCACAGTTACTTTTGCCGATTGTCTGTACAATAAACCCATATCAAACAACAGTGTTGCTGGATTGCATGTGATGTCATCAAAATTAGAACTCAAGACTTACAAATTCTTCCGAGGTTTTAATTTCACAAGGGGGTAACACCTAAACAATCACATTTTAACACATTTTCGGGGTTCTTCATATTGTAAAAGACTGGATGGTTTGGAAAGCTGTCATGAAGGCTAGAAAGTGACTTATCTCTTACTAAGAGATGAATAGCACTTCTTGTAAAAAAAGTATTACCTCGTTTTTAACTTTTATGCGTTCGTCCAGTGATAAATTTACTCTTTTGAAGCAAAACCACTTTGCAAAAAAAAGATTTGGACCTCCTTTTGTTGGTTATTGTCCTTGGGGATAAGAGTTTCAATTCCAAAATAATGCAATAGCTGTATATAAAGCATACAACCTTTCATTCGAACAAGTTTCCTCTGCAATGTGTCCAACAGATTTAAAACCAAAACAACTAATTCCTTTATCAGTAAGAGCAGGATAATTTCTTCATATGGAACAGTACAAAATTGACATTGTTGTCTGCATTATGTACACTGTATTGTGCACAGAAAACTTTCTTTCAAAGAATCTTGAAATTTTTAGCTCCTATTTTAGGCTTCATGTCTGATTGCTTCTTTCTTTCTGTTTTTTTTTTTTCGTTAACATTGACTCAGTGCTCTCAGCCTTTCTTATCGGCTGTTTTTGCATTCCAAAATAACCTGCCATGCTTTGCTGAGCAGCCACTTTCCATATATGGTATTCTCTAGGGCAAAAAAACAATTTTTTAGAAATTTCTTATTTCAATTTCGTCCTTATGGTATTCTCTTTTATTTGTATACAAATTCGCAAAACAAAACAGTTCTTTGAACTGAAACACTTAAAACCACATCTCTTAAAGAAAGGTTGATGCCCAATTTTCTCCAGTACAAAATCTTAGGCAGGGGGAAAGGACACCATTTTTTGAAGCACCCTAAACACTCATTGACAGGTGTTTCTGTAGATTTTTTGCCATCATATTACACCAATATGGCATCTGTATACAAAGCACTGTAAATTGGGTATTACCCATGCCATAGAGAATATTCCCATCAGAAAGGTAGAAACCTGTTACACCAATGAAAAATAGAGCGTGCAGATGGCAACAGGCAAAACTTCATTGTACCAAAATTTCCAGAAGCAACTTTGCATTAAAACAACACCATAAAATCTGAGTTTTAAATTACCATTCAGATTCCTTAGAAGTTAGTCATAGTTAAAAAAGTAATATGCTACAATGCACAAAGATGTTAGTACACACTATATGTAATATTAAAAGAGACTTTTTTAGAGTTACCTGTGACGTCAAGGCTTCCTATTTTTAACTATATTGTAATGTTGAGTGGTATGGGATAAATAAGTTATGCAATGCTTTGCTCGTAACTTGATTTTTCTTTGTGAAAGGTATGTGAAAGGTTTGAACCCAGGAGTCATTTCAAAAGTAGGTTGAGTTTGATTGTCCAGCTGAACGTAGTCCTGAAGAGGACTGTTGTTGTTGTTGACTGTGACTGATGTTTCAACAACCTGTGCAGTAGTCATCTTCAGAGTCAACGAGAGTTGTATCATGTCAGTTGATGGTATTATACTCTGGTTATTGACCTGATTGGTCAATATTGGTCATCTGTCAATGAAGCTGTGATGTTATTGGCTATGAAGACTCGTAATGCAATTGGTGCTTTTTGATCCATCTATTGTCACAGTCAAACAGTCATCTATTGTTAGTCAAATTGTCAGTTGTCCAGTCGTTCTCTTGTAGTTAGTTTTTCTTGATTTCATCATTAAGTCGTTTGTATGGTGCCGGTAACTGTTGACTATGATTCAGTGGCGTTTGTTCTAACTTAGTAAACCAGCTTTTTAAAGTGAGTCGTTGATAGTAGTCTGTAGAATATGTAATACGTGTCGCAGAATCCCAGTCGATTTGATGTTTTGTCTGTAAATGGTGTTCAGCAATGTGATTGTTGACGTCACCTGTTTTTGTCGCTTGTTTGTGTCCGGTCAGTTGCGTGCTAAGGTTTCTGCCGGTTTCACCGATGTAAGTAGCCTGGCAGTCGCAGAATTTGATCTTGTATACTGCTCCCTGTCTGTCCTCTGGTTTGTCTTTGTCCTTGACATTAGCAAGTAGTCATCGTAAAGTGGTTATCAGTTTGTGTGCAACACGTATATTGTAAAGTTGCAGTATACACGCAATAGTTTCAGTTTTCTTTGTTATACTAAAAAACAAAATCAAGATATGGTAGTTTTCAAGGTATAACACTCAAAAGCTTACTTCTTTGCGTACGAAAAATCACACAAACCTTAACCTTGGCAAGGCTCTTTCATTTCTCAGATTCTGGACTTTATCTATCAAATAAGTGGTTTCTATTTTTACTTTTGACAGCATGACAGTGCAAACCAGCAATACCCACCTACAGACAGATTTAAAAAAATGGCCTCTAGAAAAGCTGACTAATAATAACTTTAGGTTTAATAACTGTACAAAAACATATACTGGAGGGAAAAAAAGTTAGCATTCATTGCTTGTTATAATGTGTGAAATATTTAGTGGGTGTGGCTAATAATAAACCTAATTTTACCTAATTTTGCCAAGTAGTCCATTTTTTGCATGACAAAACCAGCAAGTCAGCTCTTGATAATTTAATTATTATAACCCTAATTTTCCCCTTCCAGCAGTTGACAATCAGAATCTATTGATTTTTCACTATCACTTAGGCTCTCTTCACTCATTTGACATTCCAGTGCTATTTGATCAGCCTCCTCATCCCCATGCGCTAGTGCATATTCAAGACCTATCTCAGTGTTTTCACCTTTGCCGTCCCCATTACATGTACTGCCTGCATCACAGGATTGAACGATAAAACAGTAACTGAACTCTTCTGAAGGAACACTGTGATCAAAGTACTTGCATTCTTCCAAGTGTGCTGCCATGAATGGGGAGTTGGAATGAACCCACTTGTCAACTGGTGAGAATGATGTGGAGAAATACCATCTCTGTAATAAAAAACAGTGCCCATTTTTTTTTTTGCTTGATTATTGACCATTAGTCAATAAGATAATGCATTGTAACTAGTTACAACAAGTGGAGTCTTTCCAATTTGATTGAATTTCTTGATTGTCCTTGAAGATGACCACCTCCCCTAAGCAACCAATGTTTTCTGCACCAAGGGTAAGAATAAGACATTCTTGGTAATTACAGTCTACATGGTGTATAATAATGTTCATTGTTATATTCCTACATGTAGACTTTCACTCAACTAAACAGGGACTGCCATTGGTTGATTCTTGGTCACGTGGCCTTGACTAAAATCAAATGTATCCCGATCGTGATACATTAAGCAATGTACCCCACTCAGGCTACATTACAGCACGTGATCAAAGCATGGTGGAAAGTGGCGTGACAGAAGGCAGGAAAAACACTGCCAGGTCCTGCCAGTTTTCTTTTTCGTGATTGAACACAACAACACAAACACGAAGCCTCAAGCTAAAAAGCAACAATTTTTTAAGTTATCCCAAAAATTCCCAGAACAAAAACAGCAGCTAGTGGAGGAAAAAGATGCAGATAGTATGAGGAAAGTACTTTGTAAATCATTCATTGAGTGGTTTTGAGAATTAAATTTGTGTTGTTATAAGTACCGAGTTGACTGTTTTGGTTTGCTACAGTTATTCTTTTGTTGCTGTTGAAGTGAAGGTCTAGAAATATAACAAAACACTTGATGTCAGGTCCCTCGGGAAACCAGTTAGTTTTGTTTTCCCTCGAGTCCTGATGTTTCCCTCGACTTCCTCTCGGGAAACATCAGGACTCTCAGGAAAACAAAACTAACTGTTTCCCTTGGGATCTGACATTAAGTGCATAATATGTATCAAAATATTCAGACAACAAAACTAAGTTGGAGAAAAAAGTTATATTCATTTTGTTACAGATATCCTGTAAGTACATAAGAAATACAAGTATAAAAACATCATCATCATCTTCCATATTTTTATGTACAGAACTATCAGCAGGAACTGTGTTTTCAGAGCAAATGCAAGTTGACTGTTACATGTATCCTTTTTGGGTGAAGCTTTCATCAGTAGTGGGCTTACAACTTTTAAGTTGTAATTAAGGCTCTTAAATCAGAAAGAGCCATAGTACCTGTATTGCAAAAATGTCATGAGAAACAATTCAGTTATGTACCATTACTAAAAAAGTGACCACTGTAATCCACGAAAGAAAGTTCCAATGAATGAAAGCTATTAATCACTGATAGCCAGAAATACATGTGATATACAACTATCCCCAGAAGGGTAGGTGAATAGCGGTGGTTATATACTGGGACACAAAGGGTCAAGGTATATATCTACCACCGTTCACAGACCCTGAGGGGGATAGTTGTTTTAGTATTTACCAAATCAGCTAGATAAAAATGAAAAAAGTAACTTTTCGTAACCAAAACCATCTCTTAGTAAGAACTTTGTTTACAATTTTACAAACATTTCGAGGATTTTTTCAAGTGCATTGTTACGATTTTGTTGCAAATTCAGCATGAAAGTATTTCTCTATCTACCAGTAACCACGGACAAGTCAAAGTTTTTCACTTTCTTGGTCTTTATTTGTTTAAAATTGTACGACTGCTTCATTTATCGCTCAAAAAAAAAATTTCGCCTTCCGAAATTGTCTCAATACAAGACACCACTTGGCTCTGGTCGCAAAATGGTGCATAGCCAAGGATATTCAGAGTTACGGGAGTCAAAATGCGCAAAAATTGCTATTCACTGATTTGGTAAATATATACTAAAATATATTGATACAAACCTTTTGCCTTATCCTCCAACACCAGCTGCCACTGTCATAAATTCTCTTTTCCCATTCAAACAGGACCATTCCCTTTGTTTCCAGCACACTTCTACAAATTTCTCTGACAAGCTTACAAGTCCGAGAAAAGTTGCACAGACTAAACCCATCCAAGTAACTTGCTATCTTCTCCAGGATCTCAAAAGGTAAAGAAGTGAGAAGGTCCATGTTGGATTTGGCAGGTATCTGTGTAGTATCACCTTGAGCAGTAACTGTGGAAGGACTTGTGCATTTTTCAACTCCACTGAAATGTCCACATGGTTTAATGCCAAAGCTTCCAAGTTCCTGATTAAAAATAACTGCTCCATTTTGACTGTGAGGGAGAAGCCTATACCGAACAAAGGTGCAGCCATACTGTGCCAGTGGGCAGCGGTGCTCTAACCAGCCATTAAGTCCCCCCTGAATATCACTGTGAACATTTTTGAAATGCCCACTGTATTCATCTCGACGAAACACTTGACTGCAAGGTATGGAATACATTGGAAATTGCTTTTGAAACTTGGGTAAGGTTTCCACGACAACATTCAGTCCAAGTGGTTGGTCAAGATAGACTGGCAAGTGATTTGGAGGGGGTGGTATATCATTGCCAGTGTGGGAGCCAAAAGGTGGCTCTCTATCTCCATTAAAGTCAGGCTCATTATCTTGGACCTTGGGTAGCCTGTGAAGTTTAATCTCATGTCCACCGTCACAAGAACTTTCCTCTTCGTAGTCAGTTTCAAGTTCTGAGAAAAATTCACTTTCGACCTCTTCTCCTGAATATTGTCCACCATCACGTTTTTTTTGTAGTTTATTTTCTAACGAAGACAGCGCTAAAGCCATCGCCAATTTCCTCGTCGCCGCAGGTTGGGGGCCATTGCCATGTTGATTCGGCGAGGTCGTCAAAGATCCACCGGACGTTCTAAGTAGATCCACTTTGGCTTTTCCTTTCTTGCAACGACGTCTAAACACGTCACGAAGTATTCTTTGATCCCTAAAAGCTAGCTCTACATCTAAATGGCCTTTAACTAGAACTGGATTCGGTTGAAAAAAAGGAACCCAACTCAAGCGCGACTTTGAATAAACTGGATAGCGATTCCATTCCATTGTGCAAAATATTACACTGGCAGGGCAACGTCGTAGATGAGTCCTTAAACTTTCTCTAGTGATTACAGTTGGACAACCATAGATTGAATTTATACAAGGAATTCGACATTTCTGGCATACATTCTTGTGATCTTCCATTTTACAGGCATGCAATTGAATGTTACAACCGAACACGCATTGAGTCATCTTGCAGACGTTTGGTTGGTTACAGTACAGCTTTACGCAGTTACTACAATGTTCGTGGTTTTTAAATTCCATGATACAGAGGCACTTGAGCCAAAGAACATAACAGAAAGCCCCGTACCGGCAACGCTCCTTTGTCTACTCTCCTATTATGTTTATTTACATTTCATGCGACTTATCCCCGGGTTTCTCCGATTACCTAGCGAAAATATATCGATTGGCTACGTCATCTGACGTCATAGCCTCGTTCATCGCAATATGGCGGAAGATTTTTCGTCCAATTAAGCTCATACTTTTCTTTTCACTTATTAAACAGAAAAAGACCTTTCCTGTTGAATTTGAATAAAGATGACTCTTATGGTTTTCTTCGGATGCGCTTTCATAGCCTTTGGACCGGCATTGGCGTTATTTTCCCTCACTGTGGCCAAGGATGCCGAACAGGTTATCGTTTTGATTGCAAGGTAAGTTCAGTTTAAGCTGACATTTCTTTAAGTCCATGTTAATTTTCGCGCGTTATCATCCAATCACCTGCGAACAGTTTCTAGATTACAGACAAGGAGGGGGTACAATTTTCTAAGAGGCTTGATTTTTGGGGGTCAATTTTGAAAATGCACAAAATGTGAGGGGAACGAAATATTGAGAGACAGGACTGGTCTTCTTTGTAAGTTGTCAAACTATATTATGATTGAAGCAAATCTATGTTTCCTTCAAAAGTAGACAAAAAAATTCGCTTCGGCGGTTCTTTGGCAGCAACAAAATGTTACCCGTATCTATCAGCTATTCAACTACCAGGAATGTAGCGTTTATGTGCACACATATGAAAATATATAGATGTTTTTATTTCCCGAAAGCATTTTTATTATTAAATCGGGATAAATATTTCGCATTATATTGGTGTTTTTGTGTTAGGATTTCCGTAATCCTTTTACTGATTAAGTGGAGTGAAATGGCTCTGAATGTGAAGCCACAGACCCTATTTGAGACTTTTGACCAAGCCAACTCCAATTCTATCCCAGAGTATATGTAGCTCTCCATGTAACTTTGTTTACTTATCCTTTGTCAACATGCACAGCTGAGCATAGCTTCAGCGGTATTAAGAGACTGCAAAGTCTTTTACGAGGGACCATGAGAGACGAGAGACGAGAGATTAAGCTCTCTTGCATTCTGTACATACACAAGCACAAGGACGTAATTGGTATTGATGGCATTATAACAGAGTTTGCCCATCTGAAAGGGTACACATCTCGCCCTTTGCTTGTAACCTCCTTGACGGCGTCACTGTTTTACCCTTGTTTGCTGTGAACACTGTACCTTACCGATAATACTAGAGATGGAGTAAAAGAAGCAACTAATTACTGCATTTTCCTTCTTCTTTATTCACTGAAAATGTCCTGCAGAAAACCCAGGAGTTGCCATTTCTGAGACCCTAAATTTAAAAATTTTCTGGCGGAGCATGCCCCCAGACTCCCCCAGGTTTGCCAGGTGACCTCCAGAATCTTATACTACGCTGCTGACTACCAGTATCTTATAGCTTATGAAATCAATGCCCAGAAATTGACGAAGAGACTTGGTCTAGAAGGGGTTGGAGGGAGGGGGGCACATTTTAAAAATTGTTATTGCCTAGGGGGGGTACAATTTTGATATGTAATTTTGAGTGGCACTGCAGAAATACGTTTTGTGACGTCACAGCACCTGGTCAACGGTATTTGAGTTCGTTTCGATCTTTTTTGTCCTTCGTCGTCCATCACTGCTTAGCTTAGATGTGTTTATCGCACATTGAGGTCGGTTTGATCGTGGAATTAAACGGGCATACTGTTGTTTGTGGTTCTGGTGCATAATAATTATTGGTTTGTTCCATACAGACAACTTTGCTTCCTCCTTCAGATGGTCATTTACTATGCCTTTTTACCACCTTTCTTTTATTTATTTTGTGGACTTTTTTGCAATTCAGCATCTTATGTTATTTTTAATAAAACGTTCACTCCAAAGAAACCTCTTGGTTGCCACTGTATTCATAACCAGGGGACCATCAGCCTTCTCTGCTTCAGATCACTTCAGGCACAAATGAGTGGACAGCCTTAATGGAAATTACCGAGGCATTTAATTTTTTTGCAACAAAATTCCCCAGGTTCTCACAAAACTAACAACTCTTATTATTGGTAATTTATGTGAATAATCCTGTCCCAGACCATTAGCTTGTGTCAATAAGAAATATCTACATGCTCACTTAAAATGTTTACTGCATTCATAACAATGGATAAAAGTAATTATTTTAAACTTTGATAACACAAAAAGAATTTTAAAACAACTTTGTAAATAATTTTCAAACTTTGTATTATCAATATTATAGAAAAAATAATTCCTGAAAAGAAAAAAATAATGCATTGAAATACTTCTGCTTTATACATAAACCAGAATTAAGGTTTCCTTACAGATTTCTTTCAGTACAGAATCAAACAAAAAAATGGTCATTCGAAAACTTACCTCCTTGTGATCTTGTTTACGCTTTTTTGTCGCAATCTTTTCGGGTTTTTTTCTCACTTTTGGCCAGCTGTTTGACATCTTTGGCGCTTCATTTCGGCACTTATTACACCAACGTGTAATTCGGCAGCAAAGCACCAGCTTTATATAGAGTTTGAAATTTCTTGCATGGGATGATATGAACGTGCAACTTCGCAGTGTGTCACCAAGCTGAGGGGCAAGAACACCTGCGGTCGTCTTGTCTCCGTATCAAATCGAAGTGACGCTGGCAAACCATTTCAAATGGCTCCAGCTCACCAGCTCTGCATACTTGAAGGTTGGTATGTCTTTAACAGGGCACCGCTATGGCCTTTGGAAATATGCTTGTTTTTGGCCTTTGCACACAACATCGATCATCGTGTCACCAAGACTATCGGGCCGCATACTTTCAAAAAATTCACTCTGTGCAAGCACAGTTTGTCTTTGGCACAATATATAATGCGTGACAAGGAAGAGGGAAACAAGAGGCGAAGTTTCAAGATTAAGTTTTCAGTTTTCGCTCTAAGTTTTGGGGTTTTTTATCGCCTACTGCGCTCGCGTTGAAAACCAATTCAAAGTTACCAGTGTTTTGAATTTTAAAAGGCGATGACACTGACCAGCAAAATACTGTATCACGCCTTCAAAAATGTATTTCTGTAGTGCCATTTTGAGTTTGATTTTGAGTTTGAAACAAAAGAAAATGAAATTTAAACCAAGGATAAAATTGAACCACAAAAGAGGGTACTATGTTGAGGTCAATTTTTTATGTTTTCTATTCTTATGTTTTTTTTTTATTTTTTCGCCCTTTTTAAGTGAGTGAGGATCGCCAGATGCACAAAAGTTCAGTTTTTCTCAGTGCTGACTCAGTGTTGACAGATGCATTGTAATAACGGTACTAACAAAAGAAAAGAGTCAAACCTTTGGTCAAGGTGTCTAGGAAAAATGCACTGAAAATAACAATAAACGTGCTTCTGGTAGACAAAAGACCTTTAAGTCATGACTAGCTTGTCATGCAATGCATGTTTCAATCACTGGTTGAAACATTTGTAAGGGAGTCATTGCACTAGTGGGTCATTGGGGGGTGGTCATTGAATTTTTTTCCTGAAAGATTTTACATTGAATGATTAATTTTTATTTCTGTAGGGGAAAGGATTCCACTTCCTCCCCTTCTAATGGTCCACCATTAATCATGATATTACCAGTGTTTATTGTGCTTTAGTGGGACTTGTTATTACCTAGTATAATAAGTATACTCGAGCTCTGTACCCAAAAAATAAATCTCTTGAAAATCCCGAAACTTTTCAGCATAGTTTAAAATACACACCCATGTTAAAATTGATAATTTCTCTGAACAGTGGACTTGACATCCAAGATCACAGAGATAACTCATGGACCAATCATTTCCAGGTTGCCGTTATTTTAACAAAATGTGTCTTGTTTTCTGCGTAACGCTAGCGTCACAGCCACGTAATTGTGCAGGAAATGCAAGGTTTTCGCATAAGATTTCCTGATTTCCTGAAAGTCTGTGATTCGTCTTGTTATTTTCTCTTGACCCAAAGGTTGGACTCTTCTTTTAGAACATCTGTGAGCAGTCTGGCCAGCACAAATAAAAGCTGAACTTTTGCATGTCTGGCACTCCTCGCTCGCCTAAAAAACTCCAGAAAAATAATAAAGAAATGAACATAGAAAATGAATCCTCTACGTAAAATTTGATGCTTGACATGTTACCCTCGACCTCGACACTTCAACCAAAAGCCAGACTCAGATTGGAGTAGTTTACTTAAAATAATTAATTTAGTTCTTAGTACAGATAGCAGGGAATATATTCTGTTAAATTTATCCACAGCCTGCAGCCCACATCACCGTGATCCACGAGTACTCTGCAATTGTTCAGTTATTTATTTATTTATTTATTCTATTTTCCAGTTTTTTTTTTACCAATCCCTGATCCTCAATCTGCAATCCTAGTTTTCCAGTAAACCCATTTCAACGGTGTATTTCCAGAGAATATTTAAGCAAATCATGTTATTATATTCATTCTTAATTATTAATGTTTAGTTTACAATTGTAGCTGACGATTATGTTTTATTTGTAATATTGGTGCTGAAAAGCCCTTTTTAGGGAGCAACAATAAAGGTATGCAGGGTGTTCATTAGGTAACGGAGATTGGAGAATTCTCCGTTTACTACACGGAATTCTCCGGCTAACGTGCGATAGCCTATGACTATTTTCTATTCAGACCTGGAGCCTCTTTCGCAATATTCTCCTGTAAAGTTACATCTTTCTCCTGTTACTAGAATTCTTAGTGAAAACCCTGGTATGTGTGCATGTATGTTTTTGTGACCTTAGTTTGTGTCCCCTACATGGAGTTGTTTAGAAAGAGAGGTTCCACTGAGGTCGTTTTACCCAAAATTCAATTCACTTGCCTGAACAAAACTTAATTTGCCTAATCATCGCCAGTTTCCTATACCTTTCCAGGAGAAGTATATTGTATGGCACTGAGTTTCCTGATTTTTTGCTTTTGCTTCCCCACAAGCAATCCTACAAGTGTTTGTATGGACACTTTCAACCAAGGCCCCCTCTCATTTGCAGAGTTAACTATCATGGAGACACTTTTCCTGGTCACTAAGGTGTCTCCTTAATGAGCTTCTGCTGTAGCTGATTATTATTATTTTCTGAAAAGACATTTGTGACAGAATTCTGTTCTCCTTCGTTTATTAATTTAATTAATTATTTATTCTTTACAGTGCATTTTTTTGGTTACTATCCTTGTTGCTATCTTCAATCTGGTGGACCGTGGTATCACCACTTAAGAAACATCTAGCCTTTGGTATTGCATTTTCAGTCATTTTTCAGGAACTCTTTAGACTGGCTTTCTATAAAATAATGAGGTGAGTATGAGAAAGTTGTTTCAAATGCATCAGTGATGTTTGATTGAGGAACAAATTAATGTTTTTTCTGATGTAGTTGTCACAGCTCGTGCTCTTAATCTAAAGCCTCAAATTATTTGTGCAAGCTTTCATCATGTCAATCCTAGAGAATTTTCTTGAAGCTTTTAACACCTGGGCCCAGCTGTTCGAAGGCCGATTAGCGCTTAACCCAGGGTTAAATTTAACCATGGTTTCTTTTTCTTGTGTTCAAAAGCATTTTCTCAGATAATTTTCTCTGTTATTTTTAGAGCTTCCAATCATCGACTTGTAGACAAAAAGAATTAAAACTGAAATGCTTTTTAAGCTTTCAAATCTGAATTCAAATCTTGCACTAACCCAGGGTTATCTTAACCCAGCCTTGAACAACTCGGCCCAGGTCTATACACCTTGTTGGTTAGGAAATGTGTTGTTCCCAGCAGTTGATTCTACATCTCTTTCCTGACAAAGAAGCGATGACAATGGAAATTTGCAAATAAAAAGTCCCATGAAAATGTCTTACCACACAATTTTTTTTAATAGTCCAACAGAATGTGAGTGATATCGAACTTAAGTTTCTTGACAAGTGTTAAGCTGTCCCAATCCTTTTTGGATGAGTTTTAAAGAGAATAGTGTTTGTTCCACTGTAGTAAGCACTTACAGA
The DNA here is from genome assembly GCA_964035525.1 of Porites cylindrica. NCBI lineage: Eukaryota > Metazoa > Cnidaria > Anthozoa > Scleractinia > Poritidae > Porites > Porites cylindrica. The sequence continues at coordinate 60,462,335 of OZ037776.1, forward strand.
TTTATTAACGATCTTCTTGTTTAGGAAAGCAGATGAAGGTCTTCTTTCAATAATCAATCATCAATCAGACCCTCTAAGGAAGCACAGAATTGCATACGGTTAGTATTGTGCTGGTACTCTTTAAAGGTCTTGAGCTGAAATGCAAATTTTTGTAGAGGATGATTTCACTTGCATTGCATTATACTAACCACTCTTTGAATTACCAGTATAACACTGAACACTGACTATTCATCTGTAACATTCATAAATTGTGTACATAATAGTATTATTTTCAGCTCCATTAAATGCTATGGATCTCACAAATGCACGGCAAAGAAAACTTGAATTTGAATTTGAAATAATTTCTTCCTTTAGTATAAATCAGCACTAGTTTTGTTTGGCAGGAAATGCGCAGACAAGACGTCTACTCAAAGCAGTTAGTCCCCTCTTGTGAAAGAAATTGACTAGTCACACCAACCAGCAGTTGTCCTATGTCCTCCAGGGTCTTTAGCATGGCTTCCAGTTAGGCTTCCCATCTGCTCACTGAATGAACAAGCTATCTGCCTTTCTCCACGCTGGCATCATTGTTAGTACTTGACCAATGAGGTGTCATCAGGCAGGGTTGAGGGCCTCTTCTCTTCACCCCTAATCTATCAGTTGCCTATTAGCAGTTCTGGGTCAACCCAAGGTAGGGGACAGCCAGGCAGGTGGAGCTTGATTGTTGACTTATCTTCCCTGGGGGGGGCCTAGTGTGATTCATGGTGCAATCCCCAGGAGTTCTCTCTCCAGTATATTGAGGTTGATCAAACTATTTAGGTGGTTTTTGAAAGTGGGCCTTGGGCCTTGAGTAACCAGCGTAGTAAATGCACATTCTTCGTCTGATCACTGATAGCCTCTTATTGGTCATTCATTGGGCGTTGGACCTCAATTCATGTGACTATTGCTAGTTCCAGGTGACATGCACTCTGGGTTATTTTGGTTTTTTCTGCTCTGAAGAACTTACTTTCACCAACATGGCTAGCTTTTACACAGTTCAAACCTTGCTGACATATCTGTCCTTGCAAGAAAATGTTTGTTGGCCATTGACCATTGTTCTTACATAATAACAGTCAGCCACTGACATGTTTAATTCTGACTGATTGGTTGCAGCAGATTTTCTCAACTGCTGGGTTCCCCAGGGTTGTTAGGGACAGTGGTCCCATTTCATCTTGTTTGCGGGCCCTTCCTTGTTCAAAGTTTGGATAGCGTTATGGATACCTCTTCCTCATGCTAGGGCATTATCACGAGCCAGGCCCAATCTGGTGAGCAGTCATTGTTCAGGTTAGAGTAGGGAAAAAAAATTTTCACTAAAATGGCAAACAAGCAACTTAACACTGCAAAAGCAAAAGACACCGTGAAGAACTGCAGTGAAGAGGCTGTGTGTAAGGGCCACAAGGTGCCCCTGCTTAAAAGCTTAAGGCCACCTCATGCAAGGGAAGAAGGGAAATGGCTGGCTAGCATTAGTTTTATGCTTAGCCACTTTTTCTTGAATTCCAAATTGTTGAGTTTAAACTGTATTTTAACCCATTTTATGAGAACACAGTCTCCTGTGCTCTTTTTGATGAGATGAGCATAAGGCATCCCCTATAATAATTTACAGAAGAATCTTTCAACTTACTCAACCTATTTAATGGGTCCTGGGTTCAGAATTTTAACACTTTCACAGAAGAATCTTTTTACCCTTTTGTACGTAATAGACTATAACAATAACAACAGCAATAACTTTAAGATAAACGACAACATTCTTTTTATGCTTAAAAACATTGTTTTGACAGCTTAACTGTCATTGTCTTTATTGTGAGTTGAAAAGAAGTGACAGTGTGATCTAGAATATCAAAACAATGGTAAACATGAACTTTGGCATGTTTTAGAGTTTTGCAGGTGTTTGAATATGTGTGAGGACCTCTAAGTGGTTAAATGCTCACTTATGTGTGTGGAAAAATGTCAGGTCATTCCTCTGATATACATGTAGTGGGCATTACTATATAGACTTGCTGCCCACTACTATCAAGAAAAAAGTTATTGTTAAAACAATAACTTTTTTATCCATGGTAAAAGAGTCGTCACGAAAAATGCAAAATTAATAATTATTACAAATTTAACTACAACTGTAGTAACAATCATATACAATAATAATAATAATAGGTGCTTGCTTTCCATGAATGCTGCCTCCCATCATCATCATCATCATTATTATTATTATTGTTGTTATTATTATTATTATTATTATTATTATTATTATTATTACCTTCAAAAAACTTTTCTTTTTAGAACTGAACGTTTTACAATGAGTGTGTGGCCCAATAACATTTTTGCTACTCATCAATTTTGCAGTTTTTGATGGCTCTTATCACCTTAGAATGCTTAGATATTGCTTCAAAACAGTTGAAAATTGAACAAATTGCACAAGTTAGCCAGCTCTTTCAACTTTTTCATTTTCTTATGAGACCCTTCATTTGTATAAACCTGACGGATTTTGTCTCTGACTATTACTAAGCTAGTTTTTGCTTTTGGTGCTTTATGCTTATATGCCGAGGTTACAGAAAGCTTGTCTCTGCCTTATTTCCGCTGAACCTTTGAATAATGATGTGATTCTTCTTTTAGTTTCTGGTTTAGGTTATGGCATAATAAGTGGTCTCTTTGCCATGGTCAATGTACTAGCAGATATAACTGGCCCAGGAACTTTAGGTTTGCATGGTGACCCTCAGAATTTCCTTATTGTCTCTGGTAAGTGTTTTAACTTTGGTAAACAAATCAATTGAGACTGTCAGGGTGTCCAGTTCCTATTTTTCCCATTTTTTGAGCCTATTCCTATTTTCTCCTATTTTTAAACTAAAACCTCCTATTTTTCCTATCTTTTAGCTGGTGAAGCCAAAATTTGTAACAAAAACTGAAAATGGAATATAAATTATTGCTTCGATGCAACCAGCCTGGGTTGCCTGTGCCCAAAGCCAGCCTCATTTGAGATTCTTGGATGTAATTATGTATGTATGTACGTATATCATCGCATTTGCCTCGATTTCAAGTATGGCCCGTGAAATCAAGGCTCTTTCGTTCGCAGTCAATCGATTCGGAAAGAAAACATAAGAACGCTCAGAACACAAATATAAAGTGTGAAGTGAAAAACTTAAAAACTAGGAGAAATCCCGTTTCGTATAGAAAACTACATTTTTGCAAGCGTAGAGTATGAATGCAAGTGAAGGTAAGAAAATTCCCGTGAATTGAGGCGATACGTTTCTCAGAATTTGCAAGCAATTCCTGAAACTCGACCATAAATGTTGTGGGCATAGGCAACCCAGGCTGGTCACGTACACGATCTGAATTAGTCTGCTGCGAAGCCTGGTGGCTTGGCAGCAATAACCCTGATGAGGTGCAGGGAGGCTATCTTTGTTGACGAAAGTACTGTTGATTTTCCTATTTTTCTCCTATTTTTTTTAATACAAAGTTTCCTATTTTTCCTATTTTCTCAATCCTGGGTTTCCTATCAGTTTCCTATTTTTTTGAGCAACGATGCCGCTTGGACACCGTGATACCTTGACAAACTCGACAAAGACGCATTTTTACACAAAGTTTTGTACGTGTTGTCACTCCTTGTTTTGCAAAAAGGATGCCATCAAAATACAAATGTATGCCACTTATAATGTCAGCTTAAGCAAAAAAACTTGGGTACAGCTTTTTTGTTACGTCTTTTGTTGGTTTCAAACCTCAAAGAAGTAGTAGGGTTTTAAGCTCAATTTATTTTTTTCAAAATCTTGTTTGTGTAATCAGTACGTGCACAGCAAAACACGGTGATGCCTCAACTGCGTTTACATTTACTCTCATGCAAACATACTACCCCGCCAATAAAAGCGTGCGCACTATCGTCTTAAATTTATAAATATATAGTTTATGTACAGGGTCTTAGTCCCTTTATCATGCTACCCAATGTCACAGTTGTATTCACCTAAGAGTGTTTCATAAAATGGGTTTTGTGAATTTTTTTCCAGATTTTTGGTGTCACTTATTATATTTTTGCATTTAAGCATCTACATCCAAATCTAAACGGGTTTATATAATCGTACTTAAACGTCCGCTAGATTCTTAACACCATAAATATGCTTTCATTTGGAATGTCCTTCAATGAAATGTTTATTTTATTCCTTCAGCTTTCTTAACATCTTGCTTTGTCCTTTTAAACACGTTCTGGGGAGTCGTCTGGTTTCATGCCTGGGATGAAAAGAAGTGGTTCAGTGTTTTGTTAGTTGTAGCTAGTCATCTCTTGGTGTCGTTGATGGTACGTAGTATAATGCATTGAGACCACTTTTTCCCTTTTAGTTTTGTCAGCTCTTTCTCCCAAAAAGGTTTCAAACTTTGAGAACAGACCATGACTTGTCAATGTTAGTGTTGACTAGTAAAATGTCTTGTAAAATGTACAACATTTACTCAAACAAATTGCACAGCAGCACTTCGTATTAACTCAGTTTTAATGCAGTCTGCCTCGTTAGAAAGAAAATTAACCTGAATAATAGACCCTTCCACTTCTTTTTAACTTTTGACATCATGTACCAGTCAGAGAAAATCCGTCGCCAAGTTTGAAAGTGATACGTCTTAAGCGTGTGAAGATATATCTCCGCACAGGAAAATTAACAGAAGTTTGAATGTTGGAGAGCTAGTTTGTGCCCCCCACCATACAAAAGTGTTTCAAATTTCGCGACTTTAATGAGCTTTAAAATGTATCTTCGTTAGTTTTCAACAAATCACTTTAAACCTTGTCGGTTTAGTAATTTAAAGACGGTCTTTTCATAGTCCACGGATTTTCCTAACTTGGACCCACCACACAGTTTTTGGACTAAAGATAGTTCGAAGCCTGTTCATAGCTGCCCCCTTAGTTCCCTAAGGGAGGAGGCAGCTTTGTGCAGGTTAAGCAAAGTACCCAGTTTTCTTGAGAGAGAGCCTTCTTCATGCATAAAACAACCAAATCTGCCCATAAAATGTCAGATCGCAAAAAAAGGGTTTTTTTAAACATATTTCGTTGATTTAATCATACCTGACGATCAATTTCTTTTGAAAAGGTTAGAGAAAATAATCTTTGAAGATTTAAAAGTGATTGATTGATTAATACAACGGAAATATTCCACAATGTGTTTTCATAATGTTCTTTTTCTGTACTGTCAAAATACCTGTACCCTGCAGGCATGCGTAGCTGCACCCTAACTTTGCTCCAATTTATATTTTCCATAGTGCTGCTTACCCGCTGGAAAATACAGTAACCGCATCAGTTTGCATTTTCCGAACTGTGAATTAACTGTGACTAATTGTTGTGTTTTGTGTTTTGTTTGTTTATTTTGTAACAGACTCTTCTAAATGGTAAACAGCAGTATGTGGCATCACTAGTGTGTGCATACATCACCATGATTGTTATGGGCACCCTGGCATTCAAGACTGTGGGAGGCAGTCTCTTCAACATTTACAGACTCACCTCAAGGAAAACACACCGCGACTATTGAGTCTGGGAAGCTATATTACGTAAATTGTTTATCAGCCAAAGAAGGCATTGATCACAAGCCTCGAAAGTCGAAGATATGAATTCTAAAGTAGTGCGAGAGAGTAAAATGTCGCCGATTACTGATACTCTTTACTGTTTTTCTCAATTAACTTGAAGGTTGTTAGAGGTGGAATAGATCATTTTAAATATATTAAAATTCATACTTGGCTCCTAGGCTCCAAAGAAATCATCTTGAGGCGCAGGAATGAGTAATACATTTCTTTTGTTTTATTCCCCTAAGCCCCGCAGCCAATTATAAATTTTTTATATCGGAATTGGTTTATTGTCATTAACCACCTTGTTTATAATAAAGTGGCAAGATATAAGGCTGCCCGCATGTAAATGAACAGAAATCCTGAACACCAAGTGAACACCAAGGGTTAATAAACTGTAGATTAAAAAAGGCGGCGTCTACTATGCTGAGTTTGTAATAAACTATTGCAGATAAAGATTTATGGGGCTATGTTTCTTTGGCAAATGCCTGTGCTTTTGCTCATTGCACATCGATAGATAAGGAGGTAGGATAGACATTTAATTTAACCTCGATTGTTTTATCAGCTACAGGCGCTGGCTTACATAAAAGTGAACTATTTACATTTACATGTATCATCTTGCAATATCTACAAGAGACATATTCGCAAGCTCCTAACTAATAACTAAAGTGCTACTTCTAGGAATTATTAAAATAAAACTACAATAAATCGAAAGGGGTAAACATCACACTGAAAATATGTAGTCAGAGATCGTGGCCGTAAATTTTGCAGTTGAATCCATTGTTAAATAATCAAATGGCAGGCTATTTCAGTCAATGATAGTTCTCGGCCAGAAGTTGTATTAGTACGTATCACGGGATGGCTGAAGTGGAGTAAATTTCAGTGGATGAGATGCTCTGGTTTTTAGGGAAGACTGATGATGTACATAGCAGGGGATATCAATAGCGGCCTGGTTGGTAACACGTTTGTACATTAGTGTTAGTCTAGCTACTTGTCTTCTTTTTTCGAGAGTTGGCCAATTTAGTTGCTTTAGCGCGTTGGTTACGCATCCCTCCTCTTTCCTGTACGTTCTTATTAGGAAGCGTGCTCCCCAGCGCTGGACCTGTTCGAGCCATGATTTCTGATATGCTTAAATTTAATCTTTTTCAACAACGGAGAGACAGTGACATTAGTACTCATAAATGTACAGTGTAACTAACTGGATTTTTTTAGTGTTTTTAGTTGTTCTTAATATTTTTAATTACTTTTCAGTGAAATGTAATTTAGAATAATATTCTAAATTTTATATACTGGACATATTGTTAAGACCAACGTGGTATAATAGTGACAGATATCTCCAGTATAAATAAAGCTTTTATTATTATTATTATTATTATTATTATTATTATTATTATTACTAACCCTAACACTTCGATGGGTTGAAGGCCATTTGCCACAACATCGCCCATTCAACCAATTTGTTCAGATCAGATTGGAGACGGATTGCATCGTCGGAATCGTGTACCAGACCATACAACAGTGTCGTCAACAAATAACTTAATATTTGAGGTAATATCATTACCTATATCATTAACGAATAACAAGAAGCACAAGGGACCCAACACGATTCCTCGCGGGACTCCGGATCTCACGCAAGACTTCTCACTGTACTCGCCTTAAAGGAATTAGAGTACTATGACATTCGTGGTTTAGTCTTAGCCTGGATAAAGGCATGGCTAATAGGAAGAACTCAACTGGTGTTAAGTAACAGAGTGGTTTGTGTGCTATTTTATCGAAGGCTTTAGAAAAATCTAAGATCAAAAGATCAGTCTTGGTTTCTATCATTTACTGACCAGGCTAGATGCTCTACGGTATTAATAAGTTGCGTTTCGCATTAGTTAAATAGCTAATAGGATAAATAACGTTTCCAATCATACAAGGCGAATTTACGATTTACACTGTTTATGTAACATTTTGGTAGTGAAAATTCCCAAGATGAAGGTTTGCAACCCTTCCCCGTTTGGGAAAACGTGTTTTGTGACGTCATTGACGAAGCGATGTCACGTTATTTGAAATCACGTTTTGTTGAGCCACATTCGTAGTTCACTTTTCAGGAGCACTAATAGTCTGCTACACAGCCGTTTTTAGTGTCGTCACGCAACGCTTCTCCCCACTTAGTGGGGAGGAGCGTTGCGTGACGACACTAAAAACGGCTGTGTCGCAGAGTAGAGCACTAATGGAAGCAAACCGTTCTAAATAGCATTTACTAAAATATGCGTATTTAATTAGGTAGTCATGCCTTAAGTGGCCTGAGTTGTTAAAGCTTTCTTACTAATTACATAGGAAGGTTTTTGGAACGTAAGCGAAGTAAAAGGGAAAGAGCAAAAAAAACTAAAGGTCAGATTCTGAAGGACAGATACATTATATAAACACCAGGGACTTCACGTTTACATATATATACAAAATTAGACAGAGGGTACAGCAATTTAGACAGGAATAAGATAGAGGTTAAAGAAAACTTCGGAAAAAAGAACAATCGATGATCGTCGCGTCTACAAGCTGCACTTTACAAGCGAGTAATGTATCGGTCAAATCGAAGCTTCAACATCCCCCCCCCCCCCCTGGACAACCCCCCGGGCATTTGACTTTTTTGAAAATTAGTGTTCCAATTCTCCTCTACCCGGGCCAAAATAATGTTCAAATGCCCCACACTAGGGTCCATTCAGGTGATCAAATGCCCCCACCCCGGGGACATTTCACAGACACATAAATAACAGAAGGACAGCAGAAACGCCTTCAGTTGTCGAACAAAATCTTTATAAGTACAGCAAATAATTCGCTTTCAATATTACAAAAACTGAGAAGCACTGTTAGCGTATTTACTATGAACAAAAGTTTCGTGCAAAGCGGCGGAAATCGCTGCTTCGAGGTCACTGAAGGCTCAGAGTTTCTTCGTGTGTTATGCAACATACAAAGGGTTCTTTAAAAAATAATCCCACCTATTGAGATTACTACATCATGAAAAATTCCCTGACATGCACCATCGCTCACCTTATTAATTAACATACATGCCGCAGGTCAAAATAATTGACCTCTGTTGAGCTTTTTATTCTTGTATTGAAACCCGGTTTAGGTATTGTCAACGAATCACCCTAAAGAAAAAGGGTGAATTGTGCCGAGAAAACACCCTCGTAGATTTCCAGATAGAAAAACCCTAATAATAGCCTGCGTAGCACGCGTTTCCAATCGAGTTACTGCGCGAAAGTTAGAGCGGGAGCAAAAAAAAAAAAGGTGGAAGGGGGAGGGGGAGGGGAGAAGAGGAAACGCTTGCCCGCAAACCCCACGATTGTGGAAAACGCCCCTTAATATTTCACGGTTCGTTTCATTTGTAAATTGACAGCTCGTCAAAATAGAGGTACAGTCGACTCTCGGTAACTCGAACCTCGCGCTAACTCGAGCCAAAATCGATTTCCCCTGGATTTCCGTCATACATTCACTGTAATTTTACCCTCGGTAACTCGAACTCCCGCTAACTCGAACCAATTTTCGTTTCCCCTCAGGTCATTTTCTATATAATTTTACCCTCGATAATTCGAACCGTGTTTTGAGCCTTTAAAAAGTCGGGAAAAAAGCCGTCTACTGGTGTCCGAAACAATGAATTTTGGATTTCCTATTAACGTGTTGTAGAAGTATAGTCTACTAGTGGAGGCTGATGTTGATTGTCACAGGCTAACGTGAAGCAGCTTTACTTCTCAAAACAGTAAAACGCATTGCTCTATTTAGGCTATGTTTTGTTGTGTTACGTTCTGATTTATAATCTAGAAGTATCTTTTAATTTTCACTTGACATATGATTAAAATGTTCACTGTGCAGTAAAAACTGTTTTTTACCTTACTCTCGGCTATTTTCTTCGAGCTCCCGATAACTCGAACTCCCGAGAACTCAAACTTTTTTCGATTTCCTCTGAAGGTTCGAGTTATCGGGAGTAGAGTGTATGACGAACAGGTTATCCCTGGATTACCAGATTTGTAAAATTACTTTGTTCTCTAATAGAACGCGTTCAATTTTTCACCTTTCAAGGGTTAATCGCTTAAAATTTTCATCCTGTTGGGATTTTATTTTGGTGAAAATGGACAAAAAAGTACTCTTGAAGGGGTTTCTTTCAATTTTTTTTTGTTATTGGGGTTATTTTATTTGAAAATTTGCAAGGGGTTTTTTTTTGGCACAATTCACCCTTTTTTAGGGTGATTCGTTGACATTGTTCGTTCTTTGAGGTTGAATCTCTTTCAATTTTCACCTTTTTGAGGTTTCATTTTAGTGAAAATTGCCAAAAAGCTACTCTTGAAAGGGTGAATTCTTCGTGGGAGGGGAAGGGGAAAGAAGGAACCGCTTGCCCGCAAACTCCACGATTTTGAAAAACTGCGTTCGCCCAGGAACGCAGCTTCTGGTTGGTGCAGTGCTAGTAGTGTTGATATACTTTGTTTACGTGCGCCACAGATCTGATTTGTGGTCACAGATTACAGTTGCTTTAGACTGATATTTGTTTGAATCGTGTTTGTGCGAAAGTTTACGAGATCAGAGTCTTTAAAGGATAATGGGAGATCGAGCAGTGGAGACTAGGGAAGGCCAATTTATTGGCAATGACGGCATGCGGATCTGACTGGAAAAAATGGACTGTTTGTGGGAGATAACATCAACGTAATTCAGAACATCGGTGCTAGATGCTAGCTAAAGCCGCCATGGACAAGCGATGAAATCCTAAGCGACAAGCTTTGAAATGAAAAGATTCTTTTTGTTTGTTGGAAATTTAGCGCTGGCGGCATGTATTGTAGAGAACGTTTCGACACGGGCTGAAGAGCAGCCGCTCTGCAAAACTTATAGCCGGCGGAGTGAATTAATACGGACAAACCATTTTTGACGTTTCGACAAGGTTTCAGACGAGATAAAGCCACACATTAAAAAACAAGAAATTCCGCAGCAATCGCTCAGAGTTTTAACCTTCTTTTATTGACGAGCAATCCACCCTTCAAGGGTGAAAAATGCCAACAAAACACCCTAAAGAGTAAGGGCAAATCATGCAAAGAAAACACCCTAGTAAATTTCGCTATAGAAAAACCCCAATCACTAAAATAAATGTAAAAATTTGAAAGGATTCACCCTTAAAAGAGTCATTTTGTCAATTTTCACAAAAATAAAATCACAAGAAGGTGAATTTTACGAGCAATTCACCCTTGAAGGGTGAAAAATGTCAACAAATCACCCTAAAGAGTAAGGGTGAATCGTGACAAGAAAACACCCTCGTAGTTTTCCCGATAGAAAAACCCCAATCACTAAAATAAATATAGAAATTCACCCTTAAAAGGGTCAATTTGTCAATTTTCACAAAAATATAATCACAAAAAAGTAAATTTTACGAGCAATTAACCCTTGAAGAGTGAAAAAGTCAAAAAATAACCCTAAAGTAATTTTTTGTCCATTTTCACCAAAATAAAATCTCAAGAAGGTGACAGTTTTAAGTAATTGACCCTTAAAAAGTGAAAAATGTCAACGAATCAAACAAAAGAAAAAGGGTCAATTGTGTCAAAAAAACACCCACCCAGAATTCCAGATAAAATAATCCGAATCACTTAAACAAATATCAAAATTTTAAAGCATTCACCATTACAAGAAAACTTTTTGTCCATTTTCATCCCAAAAAATCCCAAAAAGGTAAAAATTGTAAAAACATACACGCTTGAAGGATAAAAAATGTCAACAAATCACCCAAAAGAAAACGGGTGATTTGTGACAAAACAACACACACGCAGAATTCCACATAGAAAAACCCCAATCACTAAAATAAAAACAAAAATTTAAAACAATTCACCATTACAAGAGTAATTTTGTCCTTTTCACCCAAAAAATATCTCAAGAAGGTAAAAATTGCAAAGATTTCACCCTTGAAGGGTGAAAATTGCAAAGAATTCATCCTTAAAGGGTAAAAATTGCAAAGAATTCAACCTCAAGAGTAAAAATTCCAAAGAATTACCTTTTAAAGGGAAAAAATACAAAAAATTCGCGCTAAAAAGGTAAAAGATGCAAAGAATTCACCCTTAAAGGTTGAAAATTGCAAAGAATTCATCCTGAAAGGAAGAAAAAGAAAAAGAATTCACACTAAAAGGGTAAAAATTGCAAAGAATTCACACTGAAAAGGTGAAAAATGAAAAGAATTCACCCTCAAAGGGTGAAACTTGCAAAGACTTCACCCTCAAAGGGTGAAAAAAGAGAAAAATTAACCCTTAAGAAAACGAATTAAGGTTGAACCCTAACCCTAACCCTAACCCTAACCCTAACCCTAACCCTAACCCTAACCCTAACCCTAACCCTAACCCTAACCCTAACCCTAACCCTAACCCTAACCCTAACCCTAACCCTAACCCTAACCCTAACCCTAACCCTAACCCTAACCCTAACCCTAACCCTAACCCTAACCCTAACCCTAACCCTAACCCTAACCCTAACCCTAGGTTTAGGGTTAGGGTTAGGGTTAGGGTTAGGGTTAGGGTTAGGGTTAGGGTTAGGGTTTAGGGTTAGGGTTAGGGTTAGGGTTAGGGTTAGGGTTAGGGTTAGGGTTAGGGTTAGGGTTAGGGTTAGGGTTAGGGTTAGGGTTAGGGTTAAGGTTAGGGTTAGGGTTAGGGTTAGGGTTAGGGTTAGGGTTAGGGTTAGGGTTAGGGTTAGGGGTTTGGGTTAGGGTTAGGGTTAGGGTTAGGGCTATCTTCATAGGCATTTTCCTGACGGAAGACTATGCATTTTCCTGACGCGGTGCATTTTCCTGACGGAAGACTATGCATTTTCCTGACGCGGATGCATTTTTTTGACGCGGGACGTGCATTTTTCTGACGTCGGATGCATTTTTTTGACTCAAGCTAAAAAGGCCTTTAAAATAGGGCGACCCGTACTTTTTTCACTTGAGATACGTTTTTAGTTAATTATTAACTGTTTTTGAGTATATTTTCTTAAATTTAACAATTTTTGGAGTGTGTCAGAAGAATGCATGTTCTTCCTCCTTTTTTTTAGGGTTAGGGTTAGGGTTAGGGTTAGGGTTAGGGTTAGGGTTAGGGTTAGGGTTAGGGTTAGGGTTAGGGTTAGGGTTAGGGTTAGGGTTAGGGTTAGGGCTATCTTCATAGGCAATTTCCTGACGGAAGACTATGCATTTTCCTGACGCGGTGCATTTTCCTGACGGAAGGTTAGGGTTAGGGTTAGGTTAGGGTTAGGGTTAGGGTTAGGGTTAGGGTTAGGGTTAGGGTTAGGGTTAGGGTTAGGGTTAGGGTTAGGGTTAGGGTTAGGGTTAGGGTTAGGGTTAGGGTTAGGGTTAGGGTTAGGGTTAGGGTTAGGGTTAGGGTTAGGGTTAGGGTTAGGGGTTAGGGTTAGGGTTAGGGTTAGGGTTAGGGTTAGGGTTAGGGTTAGGGTTAGGGTTAGGGTTAGGGTTAGGGTTAGGGTTAGGGTTAGGGTTAGGGTTAGGGTTAGGGTTAGGGTTAGGGTTAGGGTTAGGGTTAGGGTTAGGGTTAGGGTTAGGGTTAGGGTTAGGGTTAGGGTTAGGGTTAGGGTTAGGGTTAGGGTTAGGGTTAGGGTTAGGGTTAGGGTTAGGGTTAGGGTTAGGGTTAGGGTTAGGGTTAGGGTTAGGGTTAGGGTTAGGGTTAGGGTTAGGGTTAGGGTTAGGGTTAGGGTTAGGGTTAGGGTTAGGGTTAGGGTTAGGGTTAGGGTTAGGGTTAGGGTTAGGGTTAGGGTTAGGGTTAGGGTTAGGGTTAGGGTTAGGGTTAGGGTTAGGGTTAGGGTTAGGGTTAGGGTTAGGGTTAGGGTTAGGGTTAGGGTTAGGGTTAGGGTTAGGGTTAGGGTTAGGGTTAGGGTTAGGGTTAGGGTTAGGGTTAGGGTTAGGGTTAGGGTTAGGGTTAGGGTTAGGGTTAGGGTTAGGGTTAGGGTTAGGGTTAGGGTTAGGGTTAGGGTTAGGGTTAGGGTTAGGGTTAGGGTTAGGGTTAGGGTTAGGGTTAGGGTTAGGGTTAGGGTTAGGGTTAGGGTTAGGGTTAGGGTTAGGGTTAGGGTTAGGGTTAGGGTTAGGGTTAGGGTTAGGGTTAGGGTTAGGGTTAGGGTTAGGGTTAGGGTTAGGGTTAGGGTTAGGGTTAGGGTTAGGGTTAGGGTTAGGGTTAGGGTTAGGGTTAGGGTTAGGGTTAGGGTTAGGGTTAGGGTTAGGGTTAGGGTTAGGGTTAGGGTTAGGGTTAGGGTTAGGGTTAGGGTTAGGGTTAGGGTTAGGGTTAGGGTTAGGGTTAGGGTTAGGGTTAGGGTTAGGGTTAGGGTTAGGGTTAGGGTTAGGGTTAGGGTTAGGGTTAGGGTTAGGGTTAGGGTTAGGGTTAGGGTTAGGGTTAGGGTTAGGGTTAGGGTTAGGGTTAGGGTTAGGGTTAGGGTTAGGGTTAGGGTTAGGGTTAGGGTTAGGGTTAGGGTTAGGGTTAGGGTTAGGGTTAGGGTTAGGGTTAGGGTTAGGGTTAGGGTTAGGGTTAGGGTTAGGGTTAGGGTTAGGGTTAGGGTTAGGGTTAGGGTTAGGGTTAGGGTTAGGGTTAGGGTTAGGGTTAGGGTTAGGGTTAGGGTTAGGGTTAGGGTTAGGGTTAGGGTTAGGGTTAGGGTTAGGGTTAGGGTTAGGGTTAGGGTTAGGGTTAGGGTTAGGGTTAGGGTTAGGGTTAGGGTTAGGGTTAGGGTTAGGGTTAGGGTTAGGGTTAGGGTTAGGGTTAGGGTTAGGGTTAGGGTTAGGGTTAGGGTTAGGGTTAGGGTTAGGGTTAGGGTTAGGGTTAGGGTTAGGGTTAGGGTTAGGGTTAGGGTTAGGGTTAGGGTTAGGGTTAGGGTTAGGGTTAGGGTTAGGGTTAGGGTTAGGGTTAGGGTTAGGGTTAGGGTTAGGGTTAGGGTTAGGGTTAGGGTTAGGGTTAGGGTTAGGGTTAGGGTTAGGGTTAGGGTTAGGGTTAGGGTTAGGGTTAGGGTTAGGGTTAGGGTTAGGGTTAGGGTTAGGGTTAGGGTTAGGGTTAGGGTTAGGGTTAGGGTTAGGGTTAGGGTTAGGGTTAGGGTTAGGGTTAGGGTTAGGGTTAGGGTTAGGGTTAGGGTTAGGGTTAGGGTTAGGGTTAGGGTTAGGGTTAGGTTAGGGTTAGGGTTAGGGTTAGGGTTAGGGTTAGGGTTAGGTTAGGGTTAGGGTTAGGGTTAGGGTTAGGGTTAGGGTTAGGGTTAGGGTTAGGGTTAGGGTTAGGGTTAGGGTTAGGGTTAGGGTTAGGGTTAGGGTTAGGGTTAGGGTTAGGGTTAGGGTTAGGGTTAGGGTTAGGGTTAGGGTTAGGGTTAGGGTTAGGGTTAGGGTTAGGGTTAGGGTTAGGGTTAGGGTTAGGGTTAGGGTTAGGGTTAGGGTTAGGGTTAGGGTTAGGGTTAGGGTTAGGGTTAGGGTTAGGGTTAGGGTTAGGGTTAGGGTTAGGGTTAGGGTTAGGGTTAGGGTTAGGGTTAGGGTTAGGGTTAGGGTTAGGGTTAGGGTTAGGGTTAGGGTTAGGGTTAGGGTTAGGGTTAGGGTTAGGGTTAGGGTTAGGGTTAGGGTTAGGGTTAGGGTTAGGGTTAGGGTTAGGGTTAGGGTTAGGGTTAGGGTTAGGGTTAGGGTTAGGGTTAGGGTTAGGGTTAGGGTTAGGGTTAGGGTTAGGGTTAGGGTTAGGGTTAGGGTTAGGGTTAGGGTTAGGGTTAGGGTTAGGGTTAGGGTTAGGGTTAGGGTTAGGGTTAGGGTTAGGGTTAGGGTTAGGGTTAGGGTTAGGGTTAGGGTTAGGGTTAGGGTTAGGGTTAGGGTTAGGGTTAGGGTTAGGGTTAGGGTTAGGGTTAGGGTTAGGGTTAGGGTTAGGGTTAGGGTTAGGGTTAGGGTTAGGGTTAGGGTTAGGGTTAGGGTTAGGGTTAGGGTTAGGGTTAGGGTTAGGGTTAGGGTTAGGGTTAGGGTTAGGGTTAGGGTTAGGGTTAGGGTTAGGGTTAGGGTTAGGGTTAGGGTTAGGGTTAGGGTTAGGGTTAGGGTTAGGGTTAGGGTTAGGGTTAGGGTTAGGGTTAGGGTTAGGGTTAGGGTTAGGGTTAGGGTTAGGGTTAGGGTTAGGGTTAGGGTTAGGGTTAGGGTTAGGGTTAGGGTTAGGGTTAGGGTTAGGGTTAGGGTTAGGGTTAGGGTTAGGGTTAGGGTTAGGGTTAGGGTTAGGGTTAGGGTTAGGGTTAGGGTTAGGGTTAGGGTTAGGGTTAGGGTTAGGGTTAGGGTTAGGGTTAGGGTTAGGGTTAGGGTTAGGGTTAGGGTTAGGGTTAGGGTTAGGGTTAGGGTTAGGGTTAGGGTTAGGGTTAGGGTTAGGGGTTAGGGTTAGGGTTAGGGTTAGGGTTAGGGTTAGGGTTAGGGTTAGGGTTAGGGTTAGGGTTAGGGTTAGGGTTAGGGTTAGGGTTAGGGTTAGGGTTAGGGTTAGGGTTAGGGTTAGGGTTAGGGTTAGGGTTAGGGTTAGGGTTAGGGTTAGGGTTAGGGTTAGGGTTAGGGTTAGGGTTAGGGTTAGGGTTAGGGTTAGGGTTAGGGTTAGGGTTAGGGTTAGGGTTAGGGTTAGGGTTAGGGTTAGGGTTAGGGTTAGGGTTAGGGTTAGGGTTAGGGTTAGGGTTAGGGTTAGGGTTAGGGTTAGGGTTAGGGTTAGGGTTAGGGTTAGGGTTAGGGTTAGGGTTAGGGTTAGGGTTAGGGTTAGGGTTAGGGTTAGGGTTAGGGTTAGGGTTAGGGTTAGGGTTAGGGTTAGGGTTAGGGTTAGGGTTAGGGTTAGGGTTAGGGTTAGGGTTAGGGTTAGGGTTAGGGTTAGGGTTAGGGTTAGGGTTAGGGTTAGGGTTAGGGTTAGGGTTAGGGTTAGGGTTAGGGTTAGGGTTAGGGTTAGGGTTAGGGTTAGGGTTAGGGTTAGGGTTAGGGTTAGGGTTAGGGTTAGGGTTAGGGTTAGGGTTAGGGTTAGGGTTAGGGTTAGGGTTAGGGTTAGGGTTAGGGTTAGGGTTAGGGTTAGGGTTAGGGTTAGGGTTAGGGTTAGGGTTAGGGTTAGGGTTAGGGTTAGGGTTAGGGTTAGGGTTAGGGTTAGGGTTAGGGTTAGGGTTAGGGTTAGGGTTAGGGTTAGGGTTAGGGTTAGGGTTAGGGTTAGGGTTAGGGTTGGTTAGGGTTAGGGTTAGGGTTAGGGTTAGGGTTAGGGTTAGGGTTAGGGTTAGGGTTAGGGTTAGGGTTAGGGTTAGGGTTAGGGTTAGGGTTAGGGTTAGGGTTAGGGTTAGGGTTAGGGTTAGGGTTAGGGTTAGGGTTAGGGTTAGGGTTAGGGTTAGGGTTAGGGTTAGGGTTAGGGTTAGGGTTAGGGTTAGGGTTAGGGTTAGGGTTAGGGTTAGGGTTAGGGTTAGGGTTAGGGTTAGGGTTAGGGTTAGGGTTAGGGTTAGGGTTAGGGTTAGGGTTAGGGTTAGGGTTAGGGTTAGGGTTAGGGTTAGGGTTAGGGTTAGGGTTAGGGTTAGGGTTAGGGTTAGGGTTAGGGTTAGGGTTAGGGTTAGGGTTAGGGTTAGGGTTAGGGTTAGGGTTAGGGTTAGGGTTAGGGTTAGGGTTAGGGTTAGGGTTAGGGTTAGGGTTAGGGTTAGGGTTAGGGTTAGGGTTAGGGTTAGGGTTAGGGTTAGGGTTAGGGTTAGGGTTAGGGTTAGGGTTAGGGTTAGGGTTAGGGTTAGGGTTAGGGTTAGGGTTAGGGTTAGGGTTAGGGTTAGGGTTAGGGTTAGGGTTAGGGTTAGGGTTAGGGTTAGGGTTAGGGTTAGGGTTAGGGTTAGGGTTAGGGTTAGGGTTAGGGTTAGGGTTAGGGTTAGGGTTAGGGTTAGGGTTAGGGTTAGGGTTAGGGTTAGGGTTAGGGTTAGGGTTAGGGTTAGGGTTAGGGTTAGGGTTAGGGTTAGGGTTAGGGTTAGGGTTAGGGTTAGGGTTAGGGTTAGGGTTAGGGTTAGGGTTAGGGTTAGGGTTAGGGTTAGGGTTAGGGTTAGGGTTAGGGTTAGGGTTAGGGTTAGGGTTAGGGTTAGGGTTAGGGTTAGGGTTAGGGTTAGGGTTAGGGTTAGGGTTAGGGTTAGGGTTAGGGTTAGGGTTAGGGTTAGGGTTAGGGTTAGGGTTAGGGTTAGGGTTAGGGTTAGGGTTAGGGTTAGGGTTAGGGTTAGGGTTAGGGTTAGGGTTAGGGTTAGGGTTAGGGTTAGGGTTAGGGTTAGGGTTAGGGTTAGGGTTAGGGTTAGGGTTAGGGTTAGGGTTAGGGTTAGGGTTAGGGTTAGGGTTAGGGTTAGGGTTAGGGTTAGGGTTAGGGTTAGGGTTAGGGTTAGGGTTAGGGTTAGGGTTAGGGTTAGGGTTAGGGTTAGGGTTAGGGTTAGGGTTAGGGTTAGGGTTAGGGTTAGGGTTAGGGTTAGGGTTAGGGTTAGGGTTAGGGTTAGGGTTAGGGTTAGGGTTAGGGTTAGGGTTAGGGTTAGGGTTAGGGTTAGGGTTAGGGTTAGGGTTAGGGTTAGGGTTAGGGTTAGGGTTAGGGTTAGGGTTAGGGTTAGGGTTAGGGTTAGGGTTAGGGTTAGGGTTAGGGTTAGGGTTAGGGTTAGGGTTAGGGTTAGGGTTAGGGTTAGGGTTAGGGTTAGGGTTAGGGTTAGGGTTAGGGTTAGGGTTAGGGTTAGGGTTAGGGTTAGGGTTAGGGTTAGGGTTAGGGTTAGGGTTAGGGTTAGGGTTAGGGTTAGGGTTAGGGTTAGGGTTAGGGTTAGGGTTAGGGTTAGGGTTAGGGTTAGGGTTAGGGTTAGGGTTAGGGTTAGGGTTAGGGTTAGGGTTAGGGTTAGGGTTAGGGTTAGGGTTAGGGTTAGGGTTAGGGTTAGGGTTAGGGTTAGGGTTAGGGTTAGGGTTAGGGTTAGGGTTAGGGTTAGGGTTAGGGTTAGGGTTAGGGTTAGGGTTAGGGTTAGGGTTAGGGTTAGGGTTAGGGTTAGGGTTAGGGTTAGGGTTAGGGTTAGGGTTAGGGTTAGGGTTAGGGTTAGGGTTAGGGTTAGGGTTAGGGTTAGGGTTAGGGTTAGGGTTAGGGTTAGGGTTAGGGTTAGGGTTAGGGTTAGGGTTAGGGTTAGGGTTAGGGTTAGGGTTAGGGTTAGGGTTAGGGTTAGGGTTAGGGTTAGGGTTAGGGTTAGGGTTAGGGTTAGGGTTAGGGTTAGGGTTAGGGTTAGGGTTAGGGTTAGGGTTAGGGTTAGGGTTAGGGTTAGGGTTAGGGTTAGGGTTAGGGTTAGGGTTAGGGTTAGGGTTAGGGTTAGGGTTAGGGTTAGGGTTAGGGTTAGGGTTAGGGTTAGGGTTAGGGTTAGGGTTAGGGTTAGGGTTAGGGTTAGGGTTAGGGTTAGGGTTAGGGTTAGGGTTAGGGTTAGGGTTAGGGTTAGGGTTAGGGTTAGGGTTAGGGTTAGGGTTAGGGTTAGGGTTAGGGTTAGGGTTAGGGTTAGGGTTAGGGTTAGGGTTAGGGTTAGGGTTAGGGTTAGGGTTAGGGTTAGGGTTAGGGTTAGGGTTAGGGTTAGGGTTAGGGTTAGGGTTAGGGTTAGGGTTAGGGTTAGGGTTAGGGTTAGGGTTAGGGTTAGGGTTAGGGTTAGGGTTAGGGTTAGGGTTAGGGTTAGGGTTAGGGTTAGGGTTAGGGTTAGGGTTAGGGTTAGGGTTAGGGTTAGGGTTAGGGTTAGGGTTAGGGTTAGGGTTAGGGTTAGGGTTAGGGTTAGGTTAGGGTTAGGGTTAGGGTTAGG